>JAFBJT010010202.1:8837-31990 GCA_016785325.1 Chascanopsetta lugubris | reverse complement strand
TTTCAGCTTTACATCCATCTGAGTTGAATTTAAAAAAGGAACAATTGAACTCCAAAGATGGGGTGCAATTTACAAATGAATTTCCTTCATGCTTGACTGCCCCACGAAAGCATTTGTCCTGACTCAGATTGAACACAGTTGAATGATCCGATCCATATTCCACACTTCTTTAGCAGATGCTCTCCTTCCCATTCCCTCAGTCGGAGATCGGAAACATTTCCATGTTCTCAGAAGCAACACGTGTTCCTGATTGGACCTTTTGGTGTGTGGTGCCACCAGCCTCTCGTTAGGTCAGCGACTGGAACAGAATGACGCTGGGAAGAGCTTGTGCTCTTTCAAGGATAAAGAAGAGTCTGACACTTTGTACAAATGCAAGAAATAAAATGATGAGAACTGCTTCCTTATTAAGTTTCCCTGCTGTTATTCAAGTGAATTAGAATACGGTACATTTCTTCATTTTCTTCATTTAATGGGATAAAGAAACAAGATTATACGTTGAGTATATTGAGGGGCAAATGACTGTAAATAACACAGTATCGTGATATTTGAATAAATGTGTCAAAACTAAATATTAATCTTCAAATATCAATTCTCGGCATGATCATAATACTCAAATTAAAGTAAAAAAATACACATTTTCTCACTCAAAGCAATACATTTTATTTTGTTCAATAAAAAGCTTCTTCTGAATATCAAGACTGTTCAGCATTAACTCATGAACCTCCACCTTGAGCTAGGATTTATCCAGTCGACTTCTATGATTAGAAATACAAGACAACTTAATGTTAGTCCACACTTCAAATGGTGATTAAATATATGTAATCAAATAATGTTTTATCAGTGACATAGTCAATCTATTTGTCAACAGCGAGAACAAAAACCCCACCGTTCTGTTGAGCAGTCTCTTCATCAGGTCAGGGTTCATTTATTTAGAGCAGCGACTGACCTTTAAAATCATATTCCTCAGCATCGGTCCATAAACTGGTGACTGCGTTCGACCACTCGCTCCTCCCCCAGAATCCCACCACAGCTCAGCGGAGTGAGACTCGAGACAGGTCAACTCTTTGCTGCTGAGCCTCTTTAATCCCACTGAGAGCTCCTTTACATCGACGTTGAACCTTTAAGAGAAAATTCAGACGCATTGATTATTCTTCTACAGCTAATTAAGAGGGGCTATTTACTTTATTTCAGAGGGGGAAACCCCCACCACATCCACCCCTGATAATTACACACCTCACTACAAGTAACAGGGATGGAGGGGTTTTATTAGCTCTTACACTGAGCATCATCCCTAAATGCCCCCTGGCTCATATGCACCGTCCTTTAGATACAAATAACAACTCGTTCAAGGGTTTTGGACAGAAAGGGGAGATTGGAAATACGGTGACAGAGGCAAGTTTGGAGACAGATGATATTGCTATTCCGCAGAATTTAAAGGTGCAGTGTGTAAGATTTGTAGACATCGATAGGTTGCATGTTGCATCCATTGCCCCGTGCAGGAGAATCTATGGTGGACTTCCGTCATCATAAAAAAAGAGGTCGAGTGTGTCCACTCTGAGCTACAGTACAAACATGGCGGGGTCAATAGAGAGGACGAGCTCCTCATGTACTAAATATACATGAATGGGCTCATTTGAGGGCAATGGAAACTGTCAGTGTGTAATTGTTTTGTAATATATATAAATATGACTGAAATGTTATGCTGTTTGGTGACATCTAGTGGTGAAGTTGCATGTCGCACCCTCACCCTTCTGAGCACGAAGGAGAACCTATGGTCGACTCCGTCATTCAAACTCAACAGATAGATAATTTAGTACGTCCACTCCGGGCTACGTTAAAAACATGGCAGCCTCCACAGAGAGGATCCACTCCTCATGTAAATATACTCTACATTAATGGGCCATTTAAGTGATGATGAATTCAATCCAAATGCCAGTATATAATTGTTTTGTAATATATGTTTAAGTGACAAAAATGACAGAATCGTACACACTGCACCTTTAAGTGAGATCTGTCTGGATTGCTATTTAATACAGTTTGGTTTTAAACAATGAGATCCAATGTTTCTGAGGATCTGATGACTGTTTGTGAATAAGATGCAAATAAGTCGTATTCAATAAGACAATGAGACACAAACATGCATCATTCGAAAAGAATAACTTGGAGTAATGTGTTGTTTTTTTTAAGTCGTTAATATTGGACATTGACAAACAGAAGATGCAATTTTCAGCCTCTGAATATTCATATAGTTGATTTTCTTCTCATTTGTTTACATTCTACTGGTCAATTTGACAGAACTCACCTTGTTTCACTCCTTCAAAATACACAGGACCTTCACTTCACAAGTCTTCATCTGAAAAACTGTCCAATCACTGATACGTGTGTTTCAAATGTTACATTAAAAACTGTCCAATCACTGATACATGTGTTTCAAATGTTACATTAAAAACTGTCCAATCACTGATACATGTGTTTCAAATGTTACATTAAAAACTGTCCAATCTTTCCAGGGACAATTTGTCATCTCGTAACTTCACAAGTCTGAAGTGCTCATGTGTAAATGCTGCAGCCTTCATCTTCCTGCATCTTTAATTCGACCAAACAATGTTGGGTTTTCCGCATTAGTCTGTGAGGAGCAGAGAGACGACAGCCCTCTGTCCCTTGTGTCTTAAAATCAAAAGTTAAACATTGTGTTCACAGATGTCGTGAGAGTTCACCAGTAATCAAAGACGGCATGAGAAATGTATGAGTGTAAGTGATGGAACGTGCGAGTCTTTGCGCTGAGTGTAATGAAAGGCAGCCATGCGCCACACTCCCCAGCTGCTGCTGCTTTGTTCCATTGTGTGAATGTGAGAGGAAGGAGCCTGAAAACTGGCTGCTGACCAACAGGCGTCTGCAACCCAGAGCCAAGTGTCTGAAAAGCTTGATCTCTGAATTGATTGAAGAAATCCAACATGTGGCCAGTGAAGACTTGGACGAGCACAAGGACATATGTATATTTCACGAGTGAACATGATATCTGCTATTCGCTGTGGATGTTGGGGAAAGCTCACGTTTAACGACACTGCAGCTTCAAGATGACAAGAACGACAAGTGATATGAATTCCATTAATCGTCTTGTGACATTGGCACCGTGTGGTTTGGGTTTGTTCTGCTGTAGGAAAGGATTCTGTCCTTGAAGTTGAAGTGAAGAAAATAGAGAAAATGGAGGTGTGAGGATTTGTGCGACTTTAAAGGTGAAGTGTGTTCTTCTAATCACTTGTAGATAGAATGTTATTCAAATTACAAAACAATTATACACAAGACATTTTTAAGAATGTATTATCACCTTTAAATGTAGAACTTTTTTTTTTAGATGATCCCTAAAAGAGGCCCTCTACGTATATAGTCATCAGGAGCGGGTCCTCCCTGTGGGGGCTGCTATGTAGTACAATAGCCCAGAGTGGACAAACTGGCAACCAAACGCTACCATAGGTTCTCCTGCATGCTCGAATCAACGGGCTGAACGCACCATCACCATGGATTGGTAGAAGAGTGGGTTGATCTTCTTTATATAACATCAAAGGGAACTCAAGTCATCTCAAGGTCCTTCACAAAAAGGTTACGTAGAAAACAGCAAGTGTTCATGACTGGACAGAGGGAAATGAACAGAAATAAACCTGAAACTAAATATATACAATAAAAATAATGAGAACATTATGTTAATAATCACAATTATCAAAGCCGTTGTTGTTGCTGTGAGTGTTGAGGACACTCTGCTGACTCATGTCTGGCGCCAGTGGCTCCTGTAATGGAGCATCAGAACTCAGCTGTGGGACCACGGACGAAGCTCGTCTGATCCGATGAGTCATGTGTTCTGTCACATCGTGACGACGGCCGACTCAAAGAGGCAGTTTGGACAATCACATGGCGAATGTGACAGTAGAAAATGGCCTTTGTGTCTATATTGCATGTTTCTAGCTCCAAACCACTCCCACAAGTATCCGGCCTCTCACACACTTATTGGCCCGTGTGGTAGATTAGCAGAGTAGCTGTCGCTCAGGGGTCAGAGTGGTTGTCATCTAACCACAGGGTCAGCGGTTCAATCCCCAGTCTTCCCCGTTATCAAGTTCCCTGGGCAAGATAATGAACTCCCTCCGTTCTCATTAGGAGAAATGCAACACATAGGAAATCTTGATGAGTGTTTGGATGACTGGTGGAGCGGCTACTTTAAAGAGCCATATAAATACAGGCCGTGCATTAAGTCGTTAACAGACGATAGGACCCAAAAGCACGAGAAGGGGATTTGAGTTCAATGTCTTTAATCAAAAAGGCAATAACTAAAATAAGACTAAACATGAAGAAGGAGATACTTGGAAATCCGAAGAGCAGGACGTGAGGCGCTGGCGAGACAAAGGGAGAGGGAGAATCTAAAGGGAGAGCAGGGATCACTGAGGTGTGAGTAATAACACGAGGACACCTGGTGAAGGCAATGAAGGAATCAGGGAGAGACGCAGCCAAGGCAGACAGAGTGCAGACGAGACAGGAAGACAGGAGGCTGTCACCAAAGTAAAACAGGAAGTGGACGAAGGGAACGATCGACACAGACGAAATGACATGGAGTCACTTGACGAAGCGCTTAGACTAAAGAAGACGTGGAAACACCAAACGAAACAGAAAAACACAAACACACTTGGCTGCGCGACAGACACACGCTGTGTTTCTCACTCAAATGCCCTGAAATCAGCCAGTTCATGTCTTTACAGGGGCAGTGGCTCGTCTCTACGGGACCTCCATGTTTTTACAGCAGCCTCGAGTGGACCGTGCCTTTAAAGGTGCAGTGTGTACGATTATGGTCATTTTTGTCACTTTTGAATTTCAATGACAACTGAAGTCGACCACTGGTTCTCCAACATGCTCGGGAGGGTGAGAGTGAGGTGATGGATACAAAACCTAACTCCATCAGTTGATGTCACCACATCTCACACACTGCACATTTTTAGTGCGTAGTAGCTATTGCAGGGTGGATCTCTGCACACACACACACACACACACACACACACACACACACACACACACACACAGCAGCTGGCATCTCTGAACCCGGGGCAGAAAACACACTTTTGCTCGGTGTATTGAAATATTCACCAGCTTTAAGTTACTGAGACGGCCGCTGCCAGCTGTGCCCCGTCATGGCTGAACGTGAGGCCACATCGCATGTGAGAGGTGTTGAATAGATTCACTGCAAGTCTCAACATCACCTGAATGGCACAACAGCGCTCTTCCTCTGCCTCGGCATACGCACACACAATCCCACGCACACTCTCCGAGTGCTGAGTCAAAATTTCCATATCCATGAGGGAGCGACGGCAAAGAGGAAACATTTCCACACACATAGTTGAACAGATCTTTTCTCCTAGGTGTCTTTTTTATGAATATAATGTGAGAGCTTTACGGATTTTTCCCTAAATGAGAGAGACAAAAAAGCAAGAAAGGAGGAAGGGTGCAATCAGACCAGGTTTGTTCCAGACAACATCCCTTCCTTCCTTCCTTCCTTCACCATTAGGCGAGTGTCAGAGCGAGACATTCACATGTTCTTTGAGCCCCTTTCCCCACAGGACAGTTACACCGAGCACTTCTAATGGTGTCATTCAAAGCAGTTGCCTTTCTCCACAGCAATAAACTTTACGCCCTGCCCAAGCGATTCAAACCGCCTCCGCAGTCAACAAAGGACGTGTCTTCCAAGTGGAACTATTCATCAATGAATGTGCCAAGAGGTAGAAAGTAATTTGAAAAGATCTCAGCCACACCTGAATGGCCATACTTCTCTTCATTCCACTTGTGTCTTGTTTGGGTACATTTGAATTCATCCCTCGCTGTGGTTTTTCTGTACAGACTCTACGGGCGAGCCATTTCCCTGAGCACTGTTTGGTGCGGGTCAGCAGCTCGGCCGCGCTCATTTCCCCCACATTCAGAAAGGGGTTATTAGTCGGTGGACGTGCCGGAAACAAGACGTGTTGTTTTATGGCTTATCTACAAAAAGGCACAACTGAGCACTTAAAGGCAGCACGGCCTCTCATTCCTGTTCACGCGCACGTGTTCGGACAACGCAGTGATGAGTCGGAGCGCGCTGAGGGAAACAATGAGCTCAGAGACTCGGGCCACAGCGAACGCCGCCATGTTTCATCCACTGTATGAACGGGAATGTGTGCACTTTGTATCTATGAGTACATGGGACAATGTGGAGTTCAGCGTCTTGCCCAAGGACACCTCAGTGTTTGGGAATCAAACCCGCAACCTTCTGGTCAAAGGACAAGTCCTGTAGCCCTCGAGGGTCATATCATGTTTAACACACATGGAACGTGCATCACATTTGCAAGGACTCATTTGGCTGTGCAGCAACCACTGTTGCCAGTAGATGTCGCCCATGAGTATGGAATGGATCTTCGAGCAGTGAACCAATCTTTGACACTGTGGCTCAAAAAGGTCCGGAGCTTCATAAAGCCTCATATCACCACCACTGCATCTTTCACTGGACATAAATGACTCAGAGCAAACAGAAATAGTGTGGCTGCTACACAGCTTCCGCAGAAAGAAGCCCCTCCCCCTTCAGTAGGGTGCTCCATCAGAGAAAAGCAGCCCCTCCTGCAAACGGGGCAATAATCAAAACAAAAGGTTTGGACCCAAAACACCCCGATGTGTTCTCCACTGCGCCTCTGCCATTTTGATTCTGTCTCAAAAGAAACAAATTGGGTTTACAAAGCAAACAATAAGAAAGCAAAGCCCTTTCCCCCCCCCCCCCCCACACACACACATGGTGGCAGCCAGTGACATCATCACTGATGTCACTGGGGAAATAAAAGCCAGCACTCCCTGCTTCTGGTCCTGCAGCACATGGTGAGTCCACACAACCCAACACAGGGACATTTGAATGACTGAAGACATGAAGACATTCGAGCGGCTGTGTGAAGGCGAACGCGCTGCCTCTCTTCTGTCGTGACTCCTCAGAACCGGCAGACTCGCCCTCATTCTGAGTCCAGTCCCACTCAAAACACCAGTTGAGAATCACGGGCGTAGAATATATCGTGAGTGAGTGTATCTTTAATGCATGATGTCCATATGTTCCTATGTCTATTCCTTCTCCTTCATCCATCCGTTCATTCGTCCATATGTTTACGTTCGCTTTGCTTGCAATCGTTTGTATGAAAGTTAAAAGAAAATTGGACAAGACCCAACCCACAATTTGACTCATGCAGACTTCAGAACTCGCCTCTTTGGTCTCTCTAGTCTTTGATGTAAATTACATGAGATGACAGAAAGTGATTAAAAGGTGCAGTGTGTACGATTTGGTGACATCTACAGGTGAAGTTGCATTTTGTATCCATCGCCTTACCCTTCCGATCCGAGCGTGCAGGAGAGCCTATGGTAGCCCTGGGTTGTCATTCAAGTTCAAAGGATGTTTAGTACGTTCACTCTGGGCAATTATAAAAACATGGAGGCCCACATATATTATAAATTATTCAAATATCTGTATATTTTGTCTAATCCTAATCCTACAGATAAAAGTGACTAAAATTGACCAAACTCTTACACACTGCATCTTTAATTTAATCAATACCATTTTTTACAGCAGCACAGAATGGACAAACTAAACACATTTTGAACTGTAATTAAAAAAAATAAACAAACAAATAAACAAACCACCCCAAAGTCTTCTACACATGTGGTAGAAAGGGATGAGAGGACGGTGAATGAGATGCAACAGGAACCTTCAGCACTGGAAACCACTCAATCCCACAATGTATCTTCATGTGAATGTTTGTTTTGTAAAAACATGTTTGTACATGACGGTTGTTAAACCAGGAACTCGCCTCAGCTCCTCTCAGCCAGATCGGAAAATTCATTTCCATGTTTTGTTTTCATGTGGAGTTTTCACGCAAGAGTGGGAGTCCTACGTACTCTTTGTAAATGTAAAGACACGCTGGAGTCTGTATCACGTTATTCTTTGTTTTGAATTCAAAAAGCTGTTCTGCCCTTTACCCGTGGATGGTCAGGAGAACACACACACACACACACACACACACAGAGCAGTGGAATGTGTGTGGATTTGAGTACAGTGGACTGCGGAAGGGAGGGCGTCGTCCTTCAGTTGGAGTTGGTCTATGTTGTTTTGGCCTGGATTTGCAGTTCACTGCTCGGCTGAGAACAATGGGAACGAAGCCTTGGAAATAGCAACGTATATCCGACAATGTCAGACAACCAAAAACAAATGGACTCAACTTATACGGGATGTAAATCCAAACCCAGACAGTGTGTTCGTGAGGTGAAGGGAGCGAGCTGCGTCGGTGAAGGCAGATTAAAGAGCAGCACAGGAAGGGCCAGGTTTAGGGGAAACAGGATGTGAGGAAGTGGAGTGCGTCAGCGGTCGGCCCACCAGCGTCTGTGCTCAAAGTAAAAATCCATCCCGATGCGAGTATGGAGTCTTTGCTCAGGTCACCAATGAAACTTGTACTTTTGACAGGTAGGTGAACTTTACTGTTCTTCCAGTCAGGCCGGTGTCACATGGCCGAGGACGTGCTTTCTTCTTGTTATGGCTCCAGATTTAGCCGTCTTACCGTAACTCGGTAGAATCTAACATTTTTGCAGTGCGTACGATTTTGGTCCGTTTTTGTCACTTTTAATGTACTTTATTAAAGTATAATCATCTGAATTTGGACTTTGTTCTGACATAACTGTAAAATGTGAAGTTGCGTGTCGTATCCATGTCCTCACACTCATCGCTCCGAGCAGGAGAACTCACGGGAGACTCAAAAGAAGTTTAGTTCGTCCACTCAGGGCAACTGGAGAAACGTGGCAGCCCCCGTCCACAGGATCTGCTCCTCATGCAAATACACTTCAATGGCATCCTTTAAGGATTATGGGAAAACATTGAAATAACTTGACTTGAAAATGTCAGTTTGTTATAGTTTTGTAATATTTTCAGACGTGACAGAAATGAATCTTACACTCTGCACCTTTAATGTACATTTATATCAGGAGATTTTACAGTAGCCCAGTGTGGACATACTCAGCCTCTTCTGAGTTTGAATGACATCTGAAGTCCACCATTGGTTCTCCTGCATATAAGGACGAGGTGATGGATACGACTTCACCTCCAGGTGTTACCAAACCTTACTCACCGCATCCTTAAAAGGTTTTTTTTGTTCAACTACGGCAGGTGAATACAATCTTAAACTTTTCATTTTAATTGAATCATAATTGCAGATTAGAAAAAGGCAGGAGCTGCATCACAGAATGTTCTGGAATCTAAATGTCAGCGTTCTGCTCTCTTCAACCACCACAGCATGGCTCTCCAGTCTGATGGACCCGTGCAGTCTCTCTGACATTTGTGATTCTTGTCACCAACTTGCAACATGTAAAAGCCTGAATGGATCAAACAACGCCTGCCTCTGTAACCACGGATACACCGGAGATGGAACCACATTTTGCAACGGTGACTAACAGACTGACGCACACACACACATCCACTCATACATTTTCACCACCACAGGAGCATTGGTGGTTTTGTGTTGCTGTTTTTTGACATATGTTGTATATTATATTATATATATTATATACTTTATCAATACGAAAAAAACTTTTTACACTCACTTCTCTAAATACAGGGATGGAGCAGCTGGATCCATCAAAATTGTCAACGTGATAAAGTTGCACAAACTCCTTGTGAACTTGTACATGACTTACTTTTTGAGATTTTCTCATTTTTATTAACAACAACAAAAAACATTGAGCACAATTAGCAAAATGACAGCTTGGATATCAAAAACTATTACAAAATATCTGTGTGGAAAAAAAATAATCCAAAATAATTACAGGTTCATATATATACAGTATAACACCACCTGTTGTC
The DNA here is from genome assembly GCA_016785325.1 of Chascanopsetta lugubris. Lineage (NCBI taxonomy): Eukaryota > Metazoa > Chordata > Actinopteri > Pleuronectiformes > Bothidae > Chascanopsetta > Chascanopsetta lugubris. Next base: position 22,101 of record JAFBJT010010202.1, on the reverse strand, counting down.
ATTTGTTCAAACTAATTGTTTATACTCTATTTAGTATGAAATATATATTTAAACCCTAAACGACTCAGGAGTCATACTTTATGGTCAGTTTGAACTTTTTATGAAAACATCTGCGAGTCACAGCCTCAGTAATTCATGTTAATGGCCTTTCTCTGCAATCTGCAAAGTTCCTGCTGTTTCTGGGCCTGTTTAGAATTCCTGGAACCCATTTTGTTTCCTGACCTGAAGTTTGATCACAATCACCACAGAACAGCTCACATACTTCTCCGGCCAAAAGTGAGTAATATAAACATTGGCAGAGAGGGATTTTAAAACAAAAAGAGTACAAAGAAGTTCAGGGCTGGTGGAGCAGCAGATTTCAAAATAAAGTTAAGACAATGTTGAATTAAGTCCATCAACATAAAGACGTAAAGTCAATATTAGTGGAAGTGCAGAGATAATAATGTAAATTGGCCTCCTTTAAAATCACATTATCAATGGAAAATGGAAATAAAGCTATTTATAGATAAGAAGCAGATGTAAAATGTCTTCAGAGAACAAAGAGACAAAAGCCAGAAACACAGACGCTTGAAAAAAAAAAGCAAGGCATCAAAGCGAGTCATGAAGTACGTGGTGTGAATTGTTTGCTCCACCATGATGGCTGAGGGCTCCTCGTGAGTCATGCAGCCATTTCCCCTTTGAATAAAATGACCTCCCTTCATCAGAGCAGAGGATTTCCCTCCAGGACAGAAGGTACAGAGGAGAGGAAGAGCCAGCGTCCATCACACAGGATGAAAACAACAGTGTAACAGGTCATTTCCAGTAAACTGGGAATGTGTGTGTGTGTGTGTGTGTGTGTGTGTGTGTGTGTTTCTGTATTGGGTGTCTGCTGCCTGGTAAACCTGGAGCGAGACATTTGAATGTATTAGCTCAAATGATCAAAAGGTGAGGGGCTTGGCCTCCTGCTGGTGGTCTTTGTTCATCATTCCACTTTTGTCTTGGAATACTGTGAGATTCTGCGCTATCTCAGGCTCAAACCGCACTCTTTCACATCTTTTCATTAGATTAGTTTCAAAGTGCAGTGTGTAAGATTTGATGACACCTAGAGGTGAACTGAAAAAACATGGCGTCCCCTGTAGAAAGACCCGTTCCTATGGAAATATACATTAATGGGCTCATTTAAGGATAACTGGAAAAAACATGAAAATAATGTGATTACAAATCCATGACAATGTAAATATGTAATTGTTTTGTAATATTTTTAGAGGTGACAAAAATGCCCGTTATCTTGCACACTGCACCTTTAACAAGATGATGGTGGGTCCCGAACATAAACCAGTTGGGAACCACTGATTTGCATCAGAGTGAATCTACACAGATGAACTGGGTTCTTCCTTCGCCCTGCTGCTCCACCTGAGTCATCCACTTCCTGCTTTAGAGAGAAAAAACATTGCTCAAAATCTTCCACCAATTTCCACCAAAGGTTTCTAACTAAAGTTCACTTCCTGTCCTCGTCTCCTCCCCCAGACGACAACGAGTGTCAGAATGTGACTAATATCTGCGGGGACAGGGGGACGTGCACCAACACCCAGGGCAGCTACTACTGCACCTGTGTCCCTGGATACGTGTCAACCGGCCCCGACAAGTTCCAGCCCAATGACGGCACTGAATGTTCCGGTAACGTCGCGCTCACTCATTCGCCCAAATCACATGTGTAAACAACCCATAAACCAGGGGTCAAACTCATTTTCACAGGGGGCAGATCAGGGCTCTCAGATTTCACCCACAGGGCCAGTGACCCTCTGGCCCCATCCCTGTACAGTGTATTTGAAAAGTGATCAGTCATGTTACTGTTGATAAACGTGTGTTGTCTTTCTGTTCAGACATCAATGAGTGTGTGACGGCTCAGGTCTGTGGACCAAACTCTCACTGCCACAACACCAATGGATCTTTTTACTGCACCTGTCACCGTGACTACATCCCAGCTCTTCATCACTTTCATCCAGAGAGTGGGGTTCGATGTAAAGGTGGGCGCAGACACACACACACACACACACACACACACACACACACACACGCATATCATGTACACACAAATACAACTAAAGGTGTGTTTCCATCTCGGACATTCACAGAAAGAATCCTACATGTTCTGACGTTTTAAGCAGCAATCATAAAGGTCACGTGTTTGGCAAGATGCCGATTTAGTCTTGTGGTGATTGTTGTTTTGCAGAGCATCCGCAAAAACACTGCCATGACGACAGCGGGTGCATCACGCAGATGGTCAACAAAACACTGGAATACGTAAGAACAACTCCCTCACATGAGATGAAACAGAGGAGATGAAACCTGAGTTTCTACGATTCCCTCCTACTATAAGATGCTGTTTTCAGTGCAGACATACACATACATTCACACTGGCAGGTATGGCAATAACATATATATCATTATTTATTTTCTATTGATCGAATCAATCAAAAACTAGTCAATCAACGAAGCAATCAATACTTGTCTTACCTGTTGCTGGTGATATTTTCCAGATGTTCATATTAATGTTAATCAGAATGAATTGATTCGATGTAGTAAATGAACATTTCATCTCTACTGAAGCTACTCTCTGTAAAAGACTCTCTCTTTGCCGTAGATGAGCAACCTGACGGAGCCGCAGACTTTACTCCAGGAAATCGTCACGCAGACGTCGGGCGATCTCACCTCGGTGGAAGTGATCGCATATGTGGAGGCCTTGAGTCGCTCCGCATCAGCGCTGGCGGCGGGAGAAAAGGATTATTCTGTCAAAGCATCAGTCGTCAACTCAACTCTCTCAGTAATCCCTGTTTACTCTTCCTGCCTCTCACTCAGCATCTGGAGTGGCGCCTCAAACGTTGCTTTGAACCAGCTCAGGAAAACAAAATAAAAAAGAGCTGTATCACACATGGTCCAGTTCCTTCTTATCATCTGCTGCCCAGTTCTATCTGAGACTTCAGTCATTTCCTTCAACACGCTGCGAGTCATTGTGTTTTGTGCCAGTGTATAATATCCTTATGTTTTTGGCAGCATGAGCAGCATTAGCTTATCACGTTTGACCGAAATTCTCAGTTGGCCTCTCGCTCGTTTATTCCTACATGTGAGGTGACCATGTGCACGAAAAACAAACATGTCTGAAACTTTCAAATCAATTAACTTGCCAAAGTCAACATGTTTTATCTGAGTAATTAATGAAAGGTCAAAAGAGGAAAGCCTGTGTAAACACAGTGCTGTAACCACAGAGGATAAACACAGACACAGATTTGATCACATATTATTATGAATGTGTCATAGCGAGGGCTTTTTTTTTCTTTTCTCAGAAATTAGTGAAAGCTGTGAACAACCTGGTGGAGAAGGATGAACTTGTTGCGTGGAGCAGGATGAAAGACGAGCAGAGGGAACACACCATCACCAAGCTGCTGCACACGGTGGAGGAAAACGCTCTGACTCTGGCTGACGGCTTCAAAAGTCCCACCCAGCTGGAGATCAAAGCGCCAGAAATGGGTGAGATAGTAAACAGACTCTCAGGTTCATCTCCACACGAACAAAGAAAATCATCTTCTCCTCATCAGTGACTCTAAACTGGTGGATCCTGACCCAAAAGTGGGTCATGTCATGTCATCTTCTATCTCTTATCCAGTAATCTGGATCATGGGGGTATTTCTACCACTACACATAGGGCCATTTGGGGTATCAGTGTCGAGGCCAGTGAATATTATATTCATCTACGGGGGGAAATTCAAGATATGGAAAATATGTATTTTCTAATATTGAGGATGCATGTTTTGGTTTTCAATTAAAATTTGGCTAATTTGGTGTAAAAAGGAAAATGTCCCTCTCTAGCATCGCCCCCTGCTGGTCATTTTCTTTGTGTTGGCATACTGTAATATTTTCTACTGTCAGGTTCAAACTGCGCCATCTTTTCATTTGAGAAAATCTTTTCTTGATTTGGGTCGCGGGCCGGTCACCAAGGGGTGACGTTGGCCTCCAAAGCCGGACCCGTTCAGAACCATTTCTCTACATCCCTGATTCGTCTGCTCCTCACCCACAGAACTCAAACTCATCACCTTCGATGCTCGCCACACAAAACCTGCTCTGTCTGTGTCCATGGGAGGAGATTATATCAACCTCACCCCGAGGCTGAGGCCGGACGACGACAGGAACGGTGAGACAAACCAGTTCTGAGAAAGAGGAGAAGAAAGAAGTGTGAAATGAGAAAAGTATCCTCCCAGTCGTGAGCACCTGAACGAGGCTGTGAGGGGAGCTGCTGTTTGCTTTGTGTGCCCAGATGTTATCTGTCACGATGGCGCTTGAACTCTGCTCCTATGTGTCGCTGACACTGAACTGAACCTAACAACACACTCAGATCAGGTTATACAGAGATTTTAAAGGTGCAGTGTGTAATATCTCATTTGTGTCACAAAAATGTTACAAAAATATAATTATAAAAACATTATACACCAACAAATGTATCATTTATAATCACCTGAATGTTTCATTTTTTCCTTTACCTTTTTTTTGTGTGTAAGATGTGGAGACATCTAGAGGTGAAGTTGCATGTTGTATCCATCACCGTTCCATCACTATATGGTAGACTTCAATTGTCATTAAAACTCAAACATGTTTTAGTATGTCTGCTCTGGGCTACTGTAGAAACATGGTTGCCCCTGACCGCACCTCATGTAAATATAGATTAATGGGCTCATTTAAGGGTAAAGGAAATAAAATAAAACATGTTGTTTATTATAAATGAATGAAGATGCAACTTCACCTCTAGATGTCACCAAATCTTACACACTGCACCTTTAAGCCAAACATGAAAAAAATCATCAAAATGAATTATTTATATATTATTTATGAGGAATTTTAGCTGCCATGATAAACACATACACACCGAAACAAAACAAACTGATTCTCACGTGTTTCTCATAGTTTGTGTCAGTTAGTAAAATAATAGCTGTGGCTGCCGCTTCTCTCTTTTACTTTTCTGCCCTTCTCATCCAACAGGAAGTGTGTCAGCGGTGTTCATGCGTTATGACAGTTTAGGCGACATCCTGAAGCTGAGCAACAACCTGGGTGTCACCGACTTCTCACGCTACGCGGCAACAGGGGAAATCACTGTCAACTCCCAGGTGGTGGCGGCGGCCGTCAAACCTGCTGACGTTTACCAACTTGACCACGTCACCTTCACTCTGAGGCACAGTGAGGTAAAGAGTCCTCAGACAGCTGAGGTTGGGTTTACATCCTCCTTTAGGTCCTGGCAATGCTTTTTCCCCTTCAATAGTCAGACTGTTGGAGCTGATTAAAAATACAAAATAAAAGGTGTGAAAAGTGAAAAGAGTGAAACAAGCCTGGATGCATATTGGACATCATGACTTATCTAGATTTTACCAAACAGGACTTATTATCTAATTATTCCCTTCTCTCTCATTATTTAAAAACATTTGTTCTTCTGAACCTCTCAAGACATTTTGCATCAAAATATGATGCATGAATTACTTTGCATGAATTAACTTCCTGCAGTCAGGAGGCTCCTGCTTTGCTGTGAGTGACATTTGATCATTTATTCCCACTATGACTTTGGCAATACTTGACAACTACAGGAGTTTCTATTAAAGGTGCAGTGTGTAAGATTTGGTGACTTCCAGAGGCGAAGTTGCATATAGGAGAACCTATGGTGGCCCTTGGTTGTCATTAAAGCTCAAAAGATGTTCACTGCGTCCACTCTGAGCTCCTGTAAAAACACAGCAGCCCCTGTGGGAGGACCTGATACTGACGTAAACATACATTAAAGGGTTCAGTTTAGGGTTATGTAAAAAGCAGGTCATGTATTGAGGTGATTATACATTCTTAGAAATGTCAACAGAAAATTGTTTTGTAATCCTTATGGTAATCTCACACATTGCACCTTTAAAGTCAAATTTAAACAAACTTCTGTCATTTTCCATTGTCATTTTTCTCACAAATATTACTAAACAATTACATGTGGACATTTTAAGTTTTAAGTTATAATAATAATAATATTTACATGAGGAGAGGCTCCTCTCTACGGGGCCAAAGTGTTCAACATCTTCTGAGTTTGAATGACAGCTGGAATCCACCATACGTTCTCCTGCATGCTCAGGGGGGTGAGAGCGAGGTGATGGGATACAACATGCAACTTCACCAAATCCTACGCACTGCTCCTTTAAAGTTCAAAATGTTCTTCACAACAGGTTTTCGGACATGCTGTTTGAAAACTCAACAATAATGATGACGTTTCTCTCCCACTCTGATGAGGCCTGCACAATGTGTCTGTGAACCCCTGGTGATGTGCAGCTCAGTGCAATAACAATAAAAACCAGCCTCATCCTCCGTTAACAGCACCTTTGCTCCTCTCTGCCCCCTGAAGCCCGTGGACACTAACGCTGACGTGACGAGCTGCGCCTTCTGGGAGTACGAGCCCGACAGCCTGCAGGGCCACTGGGCCACCGGCGGCTGCAAGACCGTCCACGTCAACAGCAACAGCACCACCTGCTCCTGCAACCACCTCACACACTTCGCCATCCTCATGTCGTCTGGACGAGCCAGAGTGAGTCTTCAGGAGACTTTACTTTTTCTTGATACATTTCATTTGATCTTATTTGGCCATATACAATAAACTCACTTACTAAACTTTGCATCATAGTTGGACAATGAATCAAATCTTTAGGCATAAAGATAAAAATGTGAAAAATGTGAAAAGAAGTAATTTTATAATTAATGCTTAATAATAATGAATAATCCAAAATATATGACAATTAGACCTGTGTACCCCGTCCGGAGGGTCACTGGAGCCCCACCCTGGAGCCAGGCCTTGGGTTGGGCCCCTCAGGCGAGCGCCCGGTGGCCGGGCCTACACCCATGGGGCTCGGTCGGGACAAGCCCGAATGGGAAACGTGGGCTCGCCCTCTTGTGGCCTCACCCCCTGCAGGAGGAGCCAGAGGGATCCGGTGCAATGTGGATCAGGCAGCGGTCGAAGGCGGAGGCCTTTGTGGTCTGATCCCCGGCTACAGAAGCTGGTTTTTGGGACTTGGAATGTCACCTGTCTGGTGGGGATGGAGCCTGAGTTGGTGCAGGAGGTCGAGCGATACCGGCTAGATATAGTTAGGCTCACCTCAACACATAGCTCGGGTTCTGGAACCAACACTCTTGAGAGGGGTTGGACGCTCCATTTTGCTGGAGTAGCCCCGGGAGAGAGGCGGAGGGCAGGTGTGGGCTTACTTATAGCCCCCTGGCTCTCCTCCTCTGTGTTGGAGTTTACCCCGGTGGACAAAAGGGTTGTTTTCCTGCGCATTCAGGCAGGGAAACGGGTCCTGACTTGTGTGTATGCACCAAACAGCAGTTCAGAATACCCACCCTTATTGGATTCCTTGGGAAGAGTGCTGGATGGCGCTCGTACCAGGGACTCCATTGTCCTGCAGGGGAACTTCAACACTCACGTGGGCAATGACAGTGCGGCCTGGAGGGGTGTGATTGGGAGGAACGGCTTGCCTGATCTGATCTGTGTTCAGTTGCTGGACTTCTGTGCTAGTCACAGCTTGTCTATAACGAACACCGTGTTCGAGCGCAAGGGCGTCCATAAGGACACTTGGCACCTGGACACACTAGGTCGCAGGTCGATGATCGACTTCGTGGTCGTTTCAGGTGATCCGCGGACGTATGTTCTGGACGCTAGGGTGAAGAGAGGAGCAGAGCTGTCAACTGATCATCACCTGGTGGTGAGTTGGATCAGGTGGCGGGGGAAGATGCCGGATAGACCATTGCGGAAGCAGCTGTCCGGAGCTGCGGGCGTAAGGCGGCTGGTGCCTGTCGTTGCGGTAATTTCCGAACCTGTTGGCGGTCACCAGAGGTGAAGGATGCTGTCAAGCACAGAAAGGAGTCTTGCAGGTCGTTGTTGACCTGTAAGACTCCGAGCTGGCTGACAGGTACGGGCAGGCCAAGTGCTGTGCAGCCTCGGCTGTTGCTGAGGCAAAAACTTGGGCGTGGGAGAAGTTTGGTGAGGACATAGAACTGGACTTTCAGTCGGCCTCCAAGCGATTCTGGCAAACGGTCCGGCGGCTCGGGAGGGGGAAGCAGCCCGTCATCCGCACCGTCGACAGTGGGGATGGGGAGTTGCTGACCTCAACAGGGAGCATAGTCGGACAGTGGAAAGAATACTTTGAGGATCTCCTCCACCCTGCGGGCATGTATTCCAAAGAGGAAGCAGAGTCGGGGGACTCGGGGCTGGACGCTCTCATCACTGGGGCTGAGGTCGCTGAGGCAGTTAAACAACAAGACAAGACAACAAGACAACAACAACAGCTCTGAATGTTGTAGGGCTGCCCTGCTTGACACGTCTCTGCAATGTTGCATGGACGTCGGGGGCAGTGCCTCTGGAGTGGCAGACGGGGGTTAGGGTGGTTCCACTTTTCAAGAAGGGGGACCAGAGAGTGTGTTCCAACTACAGGGGGATCACACTTCTCAGCCTCCCTGGTAAACACAAGCGGCAGAAATGAGCTTTCTCCGCGGGGGGGCCAGGCGCAGCCTTAGAGATAGGGTTAGGGTTAGGGTTAGGGTTAAGGTTAGGGTTAGGGTTAGTGGTTAGGGTTAGGGGTTAGGTTTAAGGTTAGGGTTAGGGTTAGGGGTTAGGGTTAGGGTTAGGGTTAGGGTTAGGGTTAGGGTTAGGGGTTAAGGTTATGGTTAGGGGTTAGGGTTAGGGTTAGGGTTAGGGTTAGGGGTTAGGGTTTAGGGTTAGGGTTAGGGTTAGGGTTAAGGTTCGCAGCACAGACATCCGGGAGAGGCTCAAAGTAGCGTCGCTGCTCCTTTGCGTTGAGAGGAGCCAGATGAGGTGGTTAGGGTTAGGGTTAGGGTTAGGGGTTAGGGTTAGGGTTAAGGTTAGGGTTAGGGTTAAGGTTAGGGTTAGGGTTAGGGTTAGGGGTTAGGGTTAGGGTTAGGGGTTAGGGTTAGGGGTTAGGGGTTAGGGTTAGGGTTAGGGTTAGGGTTAAGGTTCGCAGCGCAGACATCCGGGAGAGGCTCAAAGTAGCGTCGCTGCTCCTTTGCGTTGAGAGGAGCCAGGTGAGGTGGTTTGCACGGAGGTTCCAGGCTTCTCCGACGTGGAGGAGATGACGATGAGATGAGATATGAAAATTAAAACACATCAAAAAAATACATGTTCATTTGCTCATTATGTGGTTTACCTGTATTTAGTATCAACCATAAATTAATGACACAGATTGAACTGGCAATACATGTTAGCATATAGAACATTTAAATACATAATATGTGACATTTTGGATTTATATATAAAATGATAAATACTTGGCTCACCTATTAAAAGGAATGAGCGGATATTAAGTTCTACTGAGGTGAATGTTATAAAGCTGTTGTGTGACAGCATTAAATGTAACTCAACCTGCACTGTTAGATACAATGAAATGTCAAGATAATACAGCACATTATTAATTGTACAATAGTCATTTCCACATGTATGGAAATAAACCTAATGGCCATGAGAGACTTTTTAGCATAACAGTTTACATGGATCGACTTAAAATAAAAAGATGTTATCATGAGTAAAAGCTTTGTCAGACGGATGATGCTACAGATCCTCTCCGGCCCTCGGGCCGACGTATCGATATGACTTCAGTTACATGACTCAGGAAACAAAAAAGGCCAAAGTTAACAGAACATGAGCTGCAAATGAAACACCTCCCTTTCCATTTTGCTTCTCAGCTGGATGCCCACTACACCGTCCTGACCCGGATCACCCAGCTGGGGATGATCATCTCGCTCATCTGTCTGTCCATGTGCATCTTCACCTTCTGGTTCTTCAGCGAGATCCAGAGCACCAGGACCACAATACACAAGAACCTGTGCTGCAGCCTCTTCATGGCCGAGTTCGTCTTCTTGGTCGGCATCAACATGTTCACGCACAAGGTGAAACTGAGAAACCTCATGCTCATGCATGTATGTACAAGCCGAGGGGCAGTCTACGGTGCAGACGGATGAAGCGCAATGGGAACTGAAAGAAGGTGCAGTTCATAGAGTGGCCACTGGGGCTAAATCTCCATGGACACCCATGTTAAAATGGCCAACTTTAGACGTGATGTCTAAAGCCTGGTACAAATGTTGGTTTTGGTCTCAATCAGTCACAAGTTTTCCTTTGACAACATTAGAGGGGGTGGACTTTTTTCTAACTCGATTATTTTTATTCTATCGACCTGGAGCCCCCTTGACTGAGGCCGACCTGGCACCAGGGGCCCACCCACAGCTCTGTGTATGTCCCGCCTCTGCCTGTTTTTGAATGAACTGGGAACTAAGAGAAGTTTGGATGCGGCAAGATGACTAAGAGGGACTAACCCACAATCTGCATCGAAAGCACGTCACGGACGCTACGTCCATCTTTCTTTACAGTCGATGGTCAAAACACAGGCCTCATCCAAATGCTCATCCATTGTATTTTTCTCTTTTTAAAGTTGTAGTGTGTAAAATTTGGTGACATCTAGAGGTGAAGTTGCATGTTGTATCCATCACCGCACCCTCACCCCTCTGAACATGCAGGAGAACCTGTGGTAGCCCTCAGCTGTCTTTACAATTCAGAAGCTGTTTAGTATGTCCACTCTGGGCTACTGTAAAAACATGAGCCCCATAGAGAGGAGCCGCTCCTCATGTAAATATACATTAATGGGTTCATTCAAGGGTCATGGAAAAAAGAATACATTTCGGTGATAATGAAAATGTCAATCTATCGTTATTTTGTAATATTTCTTTCTACCAATAGAGGTGACAGAATTAACCTAAATATTACACACTGCCGCTTTAAACATTTTACAAATGATTTAGTTTTTTTCACATGAAAATGACAAAAGTGAAATACAGATCCAACAAACGTTTACCACAGAGAGTCAGAAAGAGTCAACTATGAGGAACGGTACGCACCATAAATTCTTTTTTGCCGCTCGGCAGCTCTTCTGCTCCGTTATCGCCGGGCTGCTCCACTACTTCTTCCTCGCAGCCTTCGCCTGGATGTGCATCGAGGGCATCCATCTCTACTTAATAGTGGTCGGGGTCATCTACAACAAAGGATTCCTGCACCGCAACTTCTACGTCTTCGGCTACGGGAGCCCGGCGGTGGTGGTGGCCATCTCCGCCACGTTGGGCTCCCAGTACTACGGCACTGATAAAGTGTAAGTGCGCACAGAGGCAGGAGACAAAAGGCGGAGGCTGAGACCTTCTTCATTTTGTTTCCTTCCAAACTCATTCAGCAGTTTTTATTTTTTCATTTCAGGAAAGACAGATAAACAAATTACATTAATTATAAAGACAAGGGGACAGAGATTAAATTTGGCCTGCGGGACTGAAGGATGTTGATGTTGCATCAACTGTCTGGGAGCTAGAAAGTTATTAAGGGAAATGAAAAGAAAGTGTGAGGTGCCACCGAGAGTCTGAATGAGGTATCTATAAATAGAAATGAGCGTTTTGTTTATTAATGGCAAAATTTCAATAATAAAAGATTAATGTTTTGCACTGGATGGTGCATTTCTGCAGACAACTTCATGAGTTAAGGCCTTTGCATTATACAATACTGTCATAATTAAGATAACACAATGCCCTTTTAATGTATTTCGTTAATAAAAATGTCAATGTTATTTGTATTTGTTTTCCAGGTGTTGGCTCAGCACAGAAAACCATTTCATTTGGAGTTTCATTGGCCCTGCATGTTTGATCATTCTGGTAAGATTCCATTTCTTAAGAGTAATAATACAAATCATCAGAACAGGATTGTTTCAAGATTAATATTCATCTGATCTTGTTTGTCAATTTCCACTCAAGGTTAATCTCTTGGCTTTTGTTGTAATCATCTTCAAAGTGTTTCGGCACACCGCGGTGAAAAAGACTGAAATCAACCACTATGAAAACATCAGGTAGGAGTATTTGTCCATAATCTGAAAGGATGAATAAAAGAACAAGCTGTGAATTCCCTCATCTGAAGGATTATCAAGGTGTAGTCTGGCGCCCGTGCAGGATGTGATGACCCCTGCTAAGGTTTTTGGGTGTTGTTGCCCCTCAGATCATGTGCCCGTGGTGCCTTGGCCCTTCTCTTTGTGCTGGGGGCCACGTGGACCTTTGGAGTGCTGCACATCCTCCATGAGACCACCCTCACTGCCTATCTGTTCACCATCTCCAACGCCTTCCAGGGCATGTTCATCTTCATCTTCCTCTGCGTGCTGTCCAGAAAGGTAGGACACAAGTTACCTCTTTACTTTTTTATTGTATTGGGGGGAAAAAATCTAAATATGATATAATATGAAATAATATAGGGCGGCAGTGGCTGAGTGGTTAGAGCAGTCGGTAGAAGATGACATGATATAATATATATATATAACCCTAAACCTAACCCTAACCCCAACATAATGTCATGCCATGTCACATATAATAACATAACCTAACTTAACATACTATAATATGATATATTATAGTGTATGGTGTTATAGTACTGTTACAGTTACAGTACTATATTATACTATAGTATATTATAATAGTATATTATATCATAGTATATTACCATGCATTAGTATCATACAGTGAATTATTGGAATAATATTGCGAATATTCTAAACAGCATTCCTTTGAAATTCAATCATAATTATAACATTTTATAGTCAATCAAATTACATTTTTTCAAGTTTTTAAATATTCCTTATCTTTCATGAATATATGGTCGTAGAATGTGTCTGTAAAATGCACAGAATGAGTAAAAAGACATGTAGTAATTCAACATAAATAAGTGTGTTGAGTGATGTCATGCCGTGTGATAACGTGTGTCCTGTGCTCTGTGTGGTTCCAGATTCAGGAGGAGTATTACAGGCTCTTCAAAAATGTGCCCTGCTGCTTTGAGTGTCTGAGATGAATGAATCTCAACAAAAGCCTGAACATCTGCACTTGCACAGTGACAATGGACATTCCTGTCATGCATTCCCTCTCCAGTCAGAATGCACTGAAAAGAATATTTGAGTACATATGTCTGATAAATTAGAGCATGTAGCACTAGGACTTCACCAAGCAGCTTCTCTCTTTTTCTTGAAACAATTCAGAAATCCTCTCTAAATCCTGGTCTTTACGCTAAGAACATACAAATGTATCAATGTTTCACATTCTTACAGTAATACTGGAATCCAATACTTTCTATATTTCTTTTTATTTAAAAATAGATACATTTTTCATATATTTTTCAGATCACAGTAAGAAATGACCAACATTA
>JAFBJT010010200.1:0-16253 GCA_016785325.1 Chascanopsetta lugubris | reverse complement strand
CTGTGCTTTGCCATTCTGTTCTGCATGGATAATTCTGTTCAAAAGAAAAATGTAAATGTTCATTGGGTCAGATGACTGTAATGGGATGTGCTTACACCTCTCTTAATTTTGAAATGTCAGTTTAAGTATTGAGTGTTGTGATTTCTAATGAAGAAAAAATACAAACTCAAAACTGCCACTTATCCAAAAAGTAGATTTTTTTAAATGACAGATTTTCCCCCTTTAATATTTGTCTTGTAAATTGCACTTATTGTTTGTCATTTAAAGAAAAGGGGATTCTACTTGAAGTTGATTTTTCATGTAATGCCCACATCTGCAAATATTCAATAATGTCAAATTGTCAACATATTTCTTGATTTTAAGTAGTAAACAAATGTGCTTTTGCAACAGTTCATGTTGAGATCATGGTAGAAGAGTGAATCTGTCTTTTCATCTCATCCCTTTTGTAAAGGTAACTTTGCTTCACTTTGCCAGTGTACCAAACATTACACATTGTCCCAAGTACACAAACTAAGTTTCTTCCATATGCATACTAAACTGAACGCAGAAATCTCTACTACTAGTTTCCCAGGTCAATTCAACACTTGGTGTCTATTCATTAGTAAAACAGCCATTGCGTTGATGTCAGTTTAGGGGATTTACTGTAGAATTTGAATTATTATAAGCATGGGAAATGAGTGGGTTATTGTGATATTTGCCATTATTTGAAAGTTGTTACGCAGCAGGTGAGCCCCTACTTTCCAAATACAAACTGTTCTGTCGGATAGTATTGATTCAGGATCCGTCATGGGCCGGGGTATTCACACTGATTCACACTCCAACCTAGTGGTGGCGGTAGTGCTCCTAATGCTGTTTGTGAGCATTTCGGGCGAAGGGGGTTAAACAGGAAGTCGCAGGAGAAGTAATAGCAGAAGAAGAGGAGGAGGAGTACAGGAAGAAGAGTAAGCGGACGAAGCGAAACACCAACATGAACCGTCGTCGTCGCTGCATGTTCGGTTGTAAAGGAGCTGTGCACTTCTTCAAGTTCCCGAAGGACGGAAGCATCAAGGATGAATGGGTGAAGTTTCTTTCTTTGGCCAAAGTAAAACCACGTCGCTCCGGCCTGACACACATTTGTTCGCGCCACTTCAAAGACGAGTGCTTCACTAACGTTGTCCAGCACGGAGCGGGCTTCGCCAACAGGTTGCGGTTGAAAGATGGAGCTATTCCTTCCATCGTGGACGATACCGAGGTCCAGGAAACAGAAGATGTAAGTAACCTACGAGGTGAATGGGTCCCTTTAGTAACCGTATCTCTGAACCGCCCCTGCTTAAAGTGAAAGTCCTAATAGTTGAGTTAAGTCTGTACGATTTCGGCATTTAAAAAAACCCAAAACAATTACTGACATTTTCAGGAATTTATAATCATATGATTTTTACCCTTAAATGAGCACAGTAATGTATCTTTTTAGCTGAGGGGCGGGTCCTCTGAGTGGACATACTAAGCCTCTTTAGGGTTTTAATGACAAGTGAAGTCTACCATAGGTTCTCCTGCAAGAGTGAGGGTGACGTGATGGATTCGATATGCAACTTCACCTCTAGAGGTCACCAAATCTCACACTCAACCTAACAATCATGGCGTCATTATCAGAACTATAACAGCCTCTCTGTTTCCCTCTGTCCCATTCAAATCATAGGACGACCACGAAACGCCCGCTACAATTTGCTGCCCTATGTTCAGATTGTTACTGACCATTGGACACAACACGTAAAGTTCATACTAACAATCCTGAGTACGGATACGAGGCGGTGTCTCATTGTATTTAGAATGTTTGTTGCCTTTCCTGACGTCCTGTCTCTCTCCCTCCAAATAGCAGACACCACAGCTCATCCAAAGTACTCCGCTCAACACGTGGCTGAAACGTAGAGTTTCTGTTGGTACGCAGACATTCAACCCAGAGCGGCCCAGGTCTGTGGCCACTCAGCTGTCCGATAGAACCCTGAAAAGCCAATTTAGAAGCAGAGGTGTGTATGTCTTATTGATTGATAGCTGTGTAAAATGGATCGTAATGTGTCGTTTTTGAAACTGAATATCTCAGCAAGTCGGGTAGTACAATGGAGCAGCGGAATTAGAAAGCTGTTAGCCCACACAACCTGAAGTTCATCTTTTTTGCTCCTTCTCAGGCACACAGACGACTGAAGAGGCTGGCACCAGTCATCTTGAAACAGAGATCCAACCATCACCCTCTTCAGTTAAGGCGTCTGAATGTCAGGGAGATGTCAGATCTGCAAAAAGACCACGACTCGAATGTTCTGAGCAGCAGCAGGAGGAGAAGGAGGGTGAAGAGGGTGTTCATGTTCCACACCTGCATTCCTCCACACATGAACCTTGTGACTCCATGACTGAACTGTCTGAAATAAAGTGAGAGAAGAGCTACTTTTATCACAATCGTATACATTTAGTTTGTATGTCCATCTTTCGTTCACGTTCTTTCTGTCTCCTAACAGTACGATGGAGTCTGACCATGGATACCAAGATACAAAGTACATTGTGTTTGAGAGCTGCCTCAGAGAACTGTTTGAGATCTGTCCCGATTGCAAGCAGGATTGTAAAGTGCAGCGGCAGAGAATGGGCAGTTTTGTTTCCTTCAGTCAGCTTTGCCGGAATTG
The DNA here is from genome assembly GCA_016785325.1 of Chascanopsetta lugubris. NCBI lineage: Eukaryota > Metazoa > Chordata > Actinopteri > Pleuronectiformes > Bothidae > Chascanopsetta > Chascanopsetta lugubris. The sequence continues at coordinate 13,605 of JAFBJT010010200.1, read as the reverse complement.
CCCGTACACCAGGAAATGGCAGAGCCAGCCCATCAGAGGAAGCACACCTGTGGGGGATCTTCAGTTGTCAGCTGCCATTTACTTTACTGGTGGATCTTTTAACCAAGTTGAAAAAGTATTGTATCGTCTCATGTGAGTCATGTGTTTTTTCTAAACCTCATATTCAATTTTTTTTATTTCTGTGTCTTAAGATCTGTAAAGCCACGCATCTACAGGTTTTCAAACACGACACCTTCAAGAGACATTCCAGGATGTTCCTGGAGCCGACAATCTACTCCCACTGGAAGAACGAACAGTATGACTTGTTGTATCAACTGCAGCGAAACAACAAAATTACATTGGGTGGAGACTTGAGGATAGACTCACAGGGTAAAGGATAAAACCTTTCGAAATCAGTTAACAAGCACAATATCTGACAATGGACAAATCAAATGCGTTTTATATGAATGTTTGCACTTTCGTCCTGTTTCAGCACACAATGCAAAATATGGAAGCTACTCCCTGATGCACCTGGACACCAACAAAATAGTGGATGTACAGCTTGTACAGGTAAGTCATCAATACTGACTCTTAAGTCAAGACCACATAGTTACACTTAGTTCAGTTCACATCTCAGAACAGCAAATTAATTAGATGAATAAGTGATAATGTTGGTTTTCTTTCGTCTCCACCTTCCGATGAAGTGTGCATTGCATGCAGCAGGTTGCAGGTCAGTAACATCATGGCCTCTGGAGTTTTTGCTGAAAGGATTCTTAGGGGCAAGAGGAGAAAGTCTGAAGAAACTCTGGGGTCTCTGACACATTCAGCAAATTTCCCAGAGTTCAGCTCACGTCTCAGAACAGCAAACTAATGAGATGAATAAGTGATAATGTTGGTTTTCTTTCGTCTCCACCAGAGCAAAGAGGTAGGTGGACGCACACACATGGAGAGAGAGGGACTGAAACGAGGACTGGATCTCCTGCAGGCAAAAAATATCCTTGTGGATTACATGGTGACTGATCGGCGAAGACAGGTGCAAAAGTATTTGAGAGAGCGTCGCATTGCCCAGGGCCTGGATGTTTGGCATCTTGAGAAGAGTAAGTACTAGTATCACTCAAATTGTTGAGTTATTAGTTGGAAGGTTGTTGAGTTGTTATTGTTTGTATGTAGAATTTTATTTCCACCCTGAAACTAATTACTTTGTTGGGTATCTCTATTTCTATATTATCAGGTTTGTCAAAGAAGCTACAAGCTGTGGCCAAAAAAAAGAAATGTCAAATGTTGAAGAAATGGTTGTCCAGTATCAAAAGCCACATGTACTGGTCAGCCTCCTCCTCAAAGTCTGGGCCGGAAACAGTTGCAAAATGGAAGTCGATGATCAATCACATCCAGAACATCCACAAACACGAGGATCCACTCTTCCCCAGGTGTGCGCATCCTGACAGGATCTCCAGAGATCCCAGCAAGTGGCTTCATCCAGGTTTGTAGCTGTTTGTTGGAAAACATGATCATGAAAACTATCTTGTAGCCAAAGGCTGGAACGTAATCCTCAGAGGTTGGGGTTTTGTGATGTTATGGCGATAAAGTAACAGTTGAAACAATGGGTTGAGAGCGAAGCCCTGACGGCAGAACTTCCTGTTCGGGTTTCTGAGCTATGCTTTAGTTGGCGTGGACTCACGGTTCTGACGGTCAGCTCGGGCGGGTTGTCGTTGATGTCGGTGATGGAGATGAGAGCGGTGGCCGTGTTGGACAAACCAAAGTTGAGGTTCCCCTCCATGTCTGTGGCCTGGACGATGATGGTGTACTGAGAGACTTTCTGTGCAGAGGAGGAGGAACAGACAGCGTCATCAGATACAGTCAGGGCAACACACACACACACACACACACACTTCACTCATACATATAAACCCATGCACAATTCACGCACACGCACACACACACACACACTTCACTCATATGCATAAACCCATGCACATGTTCACGCACACACACAAATACACATATACTTTCACAAACACACACACGCACACGCACACACACGCACACACACACACACTGACTCATCCATTATTGCCCTGAGGTCTTGGTGCTGGGTGAACATGGACCCGGATCATCACTCATTTTAATGGAGGCACTGCCACTTTAACATGTGCCACAGTGCTGCAGGAAATATCAGGAGGTGAACAGGCCTTATTTGGTTCACTTATATTGTGTGTGTGTGTGTGTGTGTGTGTGTGTGTGTGTGTGTGGGGGGGGGTGATCCCTTCATCACACTCCTCAGAGCAACACACTCTAAAGAATGACAGAGAGACACCGAAATACATCAGACACTGTTGACACACCAAAGAATGAAAGAGAAGCATCACATGGCTCTGAAAGTTCAGACTGTCCTCTGAGTATTGTGTGTGTGTAGCTGTGTAAAATGGATCGTAATGTGTCGTTTTTGAAACTGAATATCTCAGCAAGTCGGGTAGTACAATGGAGCAGCGGTATTAGAAATCTGTTAGCCCACACAGCCTGAAGTTCATCTTTTTTGCTCCTTCTCAGGCACACAGACGACTGAAGAGGCTGGCACCAGTCATCTTGAAACAGAGATCCAACCATCACCCTCTTCAGTTAAGGCGTCTGAATGTCAGGGAGATGTCAGATCTGCGAAAAGACCACGACTCGAATGTTCTGAGCAGCAGCAGGAGGAGAAGGAGGGTGAAGAGGGTGCTCATGTTCCACACCTGCATTCCTCCACACATGAACCTTGTGACTCCATGACTGAACTGTCTGAAATAAAGTGAGAGAAGAGCTACTTTTATCACAATCTTATACATTTGGTTTGTATGTCCATCTTTCGTTCACGTTCTTTCTGTCTCCTAACAGTACGATGGAGTCTGACCATGGATACCAAGATACAAAGTACATTGTGTTTGAGAGCTGCCTCAGAGAACTGTTTGAGATCTGTCCCGATTGCAAGCAGGATTGTAAAGTGCAGCGGCAGAGAATGGGCAGTTTTGTTTCCTTCAGTCAGCTTTGCCGGAATTGCCCGTACACCAGGAAATGGCAGAGCCAGCCCATCAGAGGAAGCACACCTGTGGGGGATCTTCAGTTGTCAGCTGCCATTTACTTTACTGGTGGATCTTTTAACCAAGTTGAAAAAGTATTGTATCGTCTCAAGTGAGTCTTTGAGTGTTTTTTTCTAAACCTCATATTAAAACTTTGTATTTCTGTCTTAAGATCTGTAAAGCCACGCATCTACAGGTTTTCAAACATGACACCTTCAAGAGACATTCCAGGATGTTCCTGGAGCCGACAATCTACTCCCACTGGAAGAGCGAACAGCAGGACTTGTTGTATCAACTGGAGCGAAACAACACAATTACATTGGGTGGAGACTTGAGGACAGACTCACAGGGTAAAGGATAAAACTTTTTGAAATCAGTTCACAAATCACAATATCTCACAAAGGACAAATCAAATGCATTTTATATGAATGTTTGCACTTTCGCCCTGTTTTAGCACATAATGCAAAATATGGAAGCTACTCCCTGATGCACCTCGACACCAACAAAATAGTGGATGTACAGCTTGTACAGGTAAGCCATCAATCCTGACTAAGTCAAGACTACATGATACACTTTGTTTATTATCATTCATCAGGGAATTGTTGATTACACTTAGTTTGACTGTAGGTACTTGACTGCAAGTAAATGGGAAACAAATCAGGAAGCAGGACATGATGTCAAAAGTTGTCCCTGCAACATGGTTCTGTATTGTTGGTGTCGGCCCTGATCCATAGAAGGAAACTAGTGGATCTCATTGCCTTTGTGTGTAGGAGTTTTTGTTGGTGTAGTTTAACAAGTTGGAGGGTCAGTTCTTACATCCCTGCATAATTGACACCTTCCGATGAAGTGTGCATTGCATGCAGCAGGTTGCAGGTCAGTAACATCATGGCCTCTGGAGTTTTTGCTGAAAGGATTCTCAGGGGCAAGAGGAGAAAGTCTGAAGAAACTCTGGGGTCTCTGACACATTCAGCAAATTTCCCAGAGTTCACCTCACGTCTCAGAACAGCAAACTAATTAGATGAATAAGTGATAATGTTGGTTTTCTTTCGTCTCCACCAGAGCAAAGAGGTAGGTGGACGCACACACATGGAGAGAGAGGGACTGAAACGAGGACTGGATCTCCTGCAGGCAAAAAATATCCTTGTGGATTACATGGTGACTGATCGGCGAAGACAGGTGCAAAAGTATTTGAGAGAGCGTCGCATTGCCCAGGGCCTGGATGTTTGGCATCTTGAGAAGAGTAAGTGCGAATATCACTCAAATTGTATTTATTTGTAGAATTTTATTTTGACCCTGAAACCAATTAATTTGTTGGGCATCTCTATTTTTGTACCATCAGGTTTGTCAAAGAAGCTACAAGCTGTGGCTAAAAAAAAGAATTGTGTAGTGTTGAAGAAATGGTTGTCCAGTATCAAAAGCCACATGTACTGGTCAGCCTCCTCCTCAAAGTCTGGGCCGGAAACAGTTGCAAAATGGAACACACACACACACACACACACACACACACACACACACACACACACACACCACTATCAAAAAGTAGCTGCCTGAACAAGGCAGTAAAGGGCCTCTCTAATGAGTCCTACAGAGGTGCTGAACAGAAAATCCTGGTGCTGCCAGCAGAATACGGTCTCACCACAAGCCCCCGCCCCACCCCCCCCCCTCTCCTGGCCCATTGAGCTTTAAAGACATCATCACAGGCCATGGAGACACCTGTACGCAACAATAAAAGCCATTCCCCTTTTTTTTTTCACACGGGGAACAAATGAGGCCGTTTACCATCCGGAGAACAGACACGGGAATGTTAGCGAAGCAACAAGTGTAGCCGCGCAGCGGGCAGCCGCGCGGTTCGGGGGGAAAAATACAAAAAAATACAAACAATAAATGGCCGTTCATGTTTTTTTAAGCAGACGGACTCCTCAGAGACTTTATTAGCACAAACACAGTGAAAGGAAAACAGTTGTTGAGAGGACTGAGAATAATGGAGAAGAGATGTTTTTTTTCATGTGGCCACACAAGTAAATACAGTGGTGAATTAATTACAGCTGAATGTGCATTTCTGGGGAGAGAGAGAGAGGGAGAGAGAGAGAGAGAGAGAGAGAGAGAGAGCGAGCGAGAGAGAGAGAGAGCGAGTGTTGCGTATTATTAGTGTTGTTTGTAGACTGTGTTCCAGGCTGCCGGGCTCCTACTGGCCACCTGCTCATTGGCTTGTCACTTACAATCTCTCTCTCTCTCTCTCTCTCTCTCTCTCTCTCTCTCTCCACTTCAGTTCATCTAAGAGCACCTCAATTAAATCTACTGGAATAGATGGGATGCCATTCCATTTCGTTAGACTACATTTAAGTTCAATTCAGTTCATTTTATTTTTCAGTTCCTCTGTGAATGAGAAACTAACAAACTGTGTTCAGTCGTGAGTTAACCCCAGTCGTAGGTTAACGGCACTACAGAAACACAACTGGGTGGATTACACATGTTTACTGGCTTCAAGCTATTGGCCTGTGTTAGAAATTGATGTTTATAATATGGAAAAACATTTGTTTATCGGTGGTAAAAAGATGGTTAAAAAGGCATGAAGAATCATTCGTTTATCGATCGAATTGATTGATTGATTTTCTTAGGAAAATAAATACATGAAAAAATAAATAATTCGTTTCAACCTTTTCAGCGACGACTTTGCCACAATAAAAGAATTCTTAGGCTTCTATAATTATCATACTATTATTCACCCGCCATTAATAACAACACGACATTCAGCAGCATGGGTGGGAATATTCTGACCTTGACATTGTCGTGCATTTGTAAGCCTGCACCGCAAAGCATGTATTGACATTGTGTAACTTTATTATATTGTTTATTATATCTCTTGCAGGTGCAGCCCAAACAGGAAGTCACCAGTTTGAACGGTCGGATGTGATATAAGCCCATACCCATGATCCTCGGGGGCGGAACAAACGCAAAAAAGTTGAAGTCTAATGAACAATCAAAGGCTCAAACCTGCACTTTTGCCTGAAATCCAGTGTAAAAAAAATGATCTTACTAAGGTGACTCTGACATATAACGTCTGAATCCACTTGATTAAAAAAACGCCTCCGCATCCGCGCACAGACTCACATGATCAACAAATACAGGATGTGAGTCACGAGGAATTAGAGCTGCTAAAACACACCGACTGTAGTGAGTCATCCCGCTGAGTATTACAACACAGAGCACACAGCGCGTGATTAAACAAAGCTGATAAACACAATGTCTCACACACACACACACACACACAGACAGCAACTGATTGTCTGTCTACAGCGGAGGATAACGTCTGCAGTGACCTGTCTTCAAAAAGCCTAACGTAGGGATATGTCTCTGACACGCTGCCGAGTCCAGGAATGAGACGGCACGTCAACACAGATGGAGCTGCATAAACAAAGCCCGGCCGGCACCACGGTCCACAATCCCATTTTACACAGTTTGCCATGGATTTCATCTCACGGGGAGATAAAGGGAGGCGATGGTGAGTGAGAGTCTAATTCCTCCCATCTACGCAGCGCACGCGGAATGAGATGGAAGGTGTTACGGTTTCCGATGAATCGATATCTGTCATTGTGTTATCAGGCTGTCGGGCGGAGAGGTGAAGAAGGAGGAGGAGAGAGAGGGATCAGGAGACGTCCCGAATAGAACAGAGGGACAACTCCTGCGCCGTGAGCAGCCGGAGTGCTGGAAGGAAACAGGTGCGGCGGTTGCTTGAGGACACGCCGGCGTATTTGAAAAGGAAACGTTCAAAGGTTAAAGGGGGGTTACATGACGGAAAAGTAGCGCACTAAAGGAAATCTACAACTGCTGCACTCAAATCATCACCCCACGGACAATCTTCGACGATTGGATGAGGCAAATGTGAAGGTGGAAAGACTTGCAGTTCACAGGGTGGCCACTTGGGGCTGGCCCCAAAAGTCGGTCAATATCCCGCGGAGTCCATGATAAGATACGGTGCATAATTAAGGGTGTGGCCTCTTGACTGACACCTGAACCGACCCGGAACATTCTGTGGATGGTGCGCCGGCGCCGTGGGGCCCATTCCAGCTCCGCCCGTTTTGGGATAAACCAGGAAGTAGGAGGAGTTGGGCATCGACAAGATGGCCGACTAGTGAAGCGCCCACTACGAGCCTCACGAGCACTCTGCGGAAACCTACGGGTGATGTCACAAATCTCTGGTCCGAGACAACGTGTTGATTTTCAAATGAATGAGTAGAATGGCTTTAAACGAGCTAATCATTTGAATGTAATTAACAATTGATCAATCAAATCACTTGCTAGTTGCATTCCCCTTAGTCCACAGCCCCATAGTCTATAGCCCCTCAGTCCACAGCCCCACAGTCTATAGCCCCTCAGTCCACAGCCCCTTAGTCCACAGCCCCATAGTCTATAGCCCCTCAGTCCACAGCCCCACAGTCTATAGCCCCTCAGTCCACAGCCCCTTAGTCCACAGCCCCATAGTCTATAGCCCCTCAGTCCACAGCCCCACAGTCTATAGCCCCTCAGTCCACAGCCCCTTAGTCCACAGCCCCATAGTCTATAGCCCCTCAGTCCACAGCCCCACAGTCTATAGCCCCTCAGTCCACAGCCCCTTAGTCCACAGCCCCATAGTCTATAGCCCCTCAGTCCACAGCCCCACAGTCTATAGCCCCTCAGTCCACAGCCCCTTAGTCCACAGCCCCATAGTCTATAGCCCCTCAGTCCACAGCCCCACAGTCTATAGCCCCTCAGTCCACAGCCCCTTAGTCCACAGCCCCATAGTCTATAGCCCCTCAGTCCACAGCCCCACAGTCTATAGCCCCTCAGTCCACAGCCCCTTAGTCCACAGCCCCATAGTCTATAGCCCCTCAGTCCACAGCCCCACAGTCTATAGCCCCTCAGTCCACAGCCCCTTAGTCCACAGCCCCATAGTCTATAGCCCCTCAGTCCACAGCCCCACAGTCTATAGCCCCTCAGTCCACAGCCCCTTAGTCCACAGCCCCATAGTCTATAGCCCCTCAGTCCACAGCCCCACAGTCTATAGCCCCTCAGTCCACAGCCCCTTAGTCCACAGCCCCATAGTCTATAGCCCCTCAGTCCACAGCCCCACAGTCTATAGCCCCTCAGTCCACAGCCCCTTAGTCCACAGCCCCATAGTCTATAGCCCCTCAGTCCACAGCCCCACAGTCTATAGCCCCTCAGTCCACAGCCCCTTAGTCCACAGCCCCATAGTCTATAGCCCCTCAGTCCACAGCCCCACAGTCTATAGCCCCTCAGTCCACAGCCCCTTAGTCCACAGCCCCATAGTCTATAGCCCCTCAGTCCACAGCCCCACAGTCTATAGCCCCTCAGTCCACAGCCCCTTAGTCCACAGCCCCATAGTCTATAGCCCCTCAGTCCACAGCCCCACAGTCTATAGCCCCTCAGTCCACAGCCCCTTAGTCCACAGCCCCATAGTCTATAGCCCCTCAGTCCACAGCCCCACAGTCTATAGCCCCTCAGTCCACAGCCCCTTAGTCCACAGCCCCATAGTCTATAGCCCCTCAGTCCACAGCCCCACAGTCTATAGCCCCTCAGTCCACAGCCCCTTAGTCCACAGCCCCATAGTCTATAGCCCCTCAGTCCAAGCCCCTCAGCCCCACAGCCCCTCAGTCCACAGCCCCTCAGTCCACAGCCCCTCAGTCTATAGCCCCTCAGTCTATAGCCCCTCAGTCCACAGCCCCACAGTCTATAGCCCCTCAGTCCACAGCCCCTTAGTCCACAGCCCCATAGTCTATAGCCCCTCAGTCCACAGCCCCACAGTCTATAGCCCCTCAGTCCACAGCCCCTTGGTCCACAGCCCCTCAGTCCACAGCCCCTCAGTCTATAGCCCCTCAGTCCACAGCCCCTCAATCCACAGCCCCTCAGTCCACCTCTATAGCAGATCACATGTATAGCAGTGGACAGGTCAGCATGGACACCCTGATTGGTCTGGACCACATGGGGCCGCTTTGCTTCCACTAATGAGGCGGCCGCTGTTATTTTAGCCTCATTCAGGCAGTTTAGGCCGAAAAGATTCGAAATTTTAAAAAAAGATAAAAGATTACGGGAAACAAAGGAAATATTATTGTGTGACCTCTACGAAAAAAGACCGTCCCCCACTTAGTTTATTTCAAAAAGCTATAACATCGTTAATATATTAAAGAGGCCACTTGTAGTTTTGTCAGTTTCTTGTTTTCACCAGCAGATGGTGCTATTGAGTGAGAATGTACAAGTGTGTCCTCCACACACATACGCTAGATCTCTTCAAGTGTTTTGTTTGCTTTTTTTAAACCACGCCCATTTTTGTAAATAACATCAAAACACAGCAAACCTGACATCAGACCTCTGTAAACAACATGATCAACATTATGACCAGAGGTACGCCATCGGCCACGTAGGTGGTTGTCTAGGGCGCCACCTGGTGGAGGGGGCGCTGCAGCAAAACATAAACAATCAAATAGACTACATAATAGTAGCTCTATCGGGCTTTGACTGTGATGACTCACAGCTCGCTCTAGTGGTAAAAACATGGAATTGCAGGGTGGTCCAACCAGCATTTTCCGACTCTCCTGTTTCCACCTCCGTTGAGCAATCAGTGACACGTTCGATATGACGAAGTTGAGGCAAAGCAAACTGCATGTTCCCCCTTTGATACGAGAATATCACAACGACATCAGTCACAGAGTCTCTCCTCTCCGTCGTTTCCTGCTGATCATTCAGCTCTGAAAGCATTTTTTAAACTGTCTCCGCCGTCAAGTGTCTGACGTCTGTCTAAAGTTTATTACTCTTGTCTCTCTGTCTGCCTCGCTCGCATCTTCATCGCGGCTCACGCGTCACTCCATCACTCTCACTTCACTCCTTTATCCTTCATGCCTGTTTTTGGCTCCGCCGCCGCCGCCGCCTCCTCCTCCTCCTCAGTCATCGCACCGCTTCCCTTCCCTTCGTGTACTTTAACTCTGTTTTGTTCACTTCCTCCTCATGAATTTCAAATTGATTGTGTTGGATTTTGACCCCGAGGACGAAGGCAGGGAAAACATCCGGGGTGACGCGGAGCGAGGATGCGGGTGCTGACTTCCAAGGGCCGAGGAAATGAAGTACTTATCCGGCCGAGCATATTTATTCAGATTTTTTCGTTTTGTTTTTGCAAATGTTTGAAACCTGCGGAGGAAAACATTCCTGAAATGACCTGCTGAGTCATCGGAGACAACAGAGCCGCTTTTCCTCCTCCTGTGCATATTTGAATCAATTGCTCAGCGGGTGTCAAACGTACGGCCCGCGGGCCAGAACCGGCCCGCCGGACGACGCGGTCCGGACACGAAGAGCCACTTCCTGTGCATTCGTCCCATAATTCCTTGCTGCTCGCTCGGGCGCACCGCGGCATCTCCCTTCGAATCTCCCAGGCGGGACTTGAGTGGGAGCATCCGAATCCACAGAGCTCTACGTGTGCGACGCCGACTCGGCGCGATTCGCGACGACCCTTTGATATCGCGGCGAACCATCGGATGCGGCCTCGGCGAGCGTGACGCGCCGGCGCCCAAAAAAGGAAAAAAAAAACACTCCCTAATCTTGTTCCTTGTGGTGTCAGACGAGACCTGAAGCAGCATGACGCAGCGATTCAGCCCTGCAGAGTCCGGGGGGGGGGGGGGGGGGGGGGGGGGGGGGGGGGGGGGATAGAGGGGCTCTATAGTCAGAGGGCTCTATGCAAATCAGCATCTGCACGCATGTAAAGTCAAGCGACCACAACACAGGAAATGGGATGTTGTGACTCAAAGTGGATGAAAGTGAGAGAAGCAGAAAGGAGGGAGGATGAAGGACCAGCCGCCGCCGCCGCCGCCGCGTTCCAGTAAAAGCCAGCCTCATAATCCAGAGTGGGTCACGGCTCAGAGTCCAGCACTCGGACCCCAGGACCCCCTGCCTGTAACCACACACACATGGTGTGTATGAAGGAGAGCCTCTCGCTCACCAGGCCCCTCTTTAATGTGAAGGGGCCGAGGTCTGACAGTGAGAAGTGATGAGGGGGAAACTCAGCTGGACTGGATCTGGTTTGCACCCGCGGGTCAGAACTCAAACAGGGTGCAGGGTGTTTGAAAGACGAGAGGTGTTTAATGTGGCGCGAGGCCGAGGCCGCGTCGAGCGTTTCCTGCTTTGAAAACACATGGGCTGATTCTTTTAAAGGTGCAGTGTGTGCGATCTGGTGGCACCTAGAGGTGAAGTCGCGTGTCGTGTCCATCACCTCTCCCTCACCCTTCGGAACGTGCAGGAGAAGCTGGGGTCGACTCCAGTGGTCATTCAAACTCAAAAGATGTTCAGTATATGTCCACTCTGGGCTACTGTAAAAACATGGCGGCCTCCGGAGAGAGGAGCCGCTCCTCACGTGAATATACATTAAAGGGCTCCTTTTAGGGTGATGGAGGACGATGCAATGCAAAATGTGATTTTGATGAGTATGTAATTGCTTTGAAAGATATTTTTCTTTTACAGTGGTGGATCTGTGATTTCTGCTCGTTTAAAGGTGCAGTGTGTACGATTTTGGTCAGTTGTGTCACTTCTATTGGGAGAAGAAAAACATGCAATGACACACTGACATTTTCATATTCACCTAAATGTATTGTTGCCCCTCAGTGGACACGACCTGCAACTTCACCTGAGGACGTCACCAAATCGTACACACTTGCACCTTTAATTCTCATCAGCTCCGTGGGTGGGAGTGGCGGAGGACAGCTGCGCCGTTCTGACAGACCTTCGATGGTGCACCTTTACTGCCGTGTCATGTTTACGGAGGCTAAACTGTTCAATTGATCCGGCTGTGTATAGGTGTCCCTAATAAAGTGGCCACTGATCGTATATATCGATCGGCTCTGGCGACACAAGCGAAATGAAACCTCTGAGAGCAGGATGTTGTCGTCGGGCAGACGTCTCGTTATGACTCCGGCTGTTCACCCTCCAGGTGTGAAGGGTCAGAAATGATGTGTCCGATATATATATATATATATATATATATGTATATATATATATATATATATATAGAGAGAGAGAGAGAGAGAGAGAGAGAGAGAGAGAGAGAGAGAGAGAGAGAGAGAGAGAGAGAGAGAGAGAGGGTCTGATTGTAGGTTTAAAAAAGTGCACGAGCCGTGGAGTGACACGGTGGCGGAGGTGAGCACCGAGCTGCGTCTGATGGAGCAGCTGAGACGCGGCCGCGAGGAGCCAATCACATCGCAGGGTTCTGCTCCTCCACCCGGGAGACACAACATCACACAGCCACAGCCGGGACACATGGAGAGGTCACACACGGGGGCGGGGCGGAGGAACGGCAACAAAAAGCTGTTAAAGGTGCAGTGCGCAGGATTTCTTCGAGAAAGTAGTCCCTGTCACGTCTTTCACGGGTGTTTTTGCTGTTTAGGGCTGTGAAGTGGCTGCTGTTGAGTCTTATTTGCTTTTTAAATCATAAACATTAACACAACAAGTAGAATGTCACCTCTCAGCTGGACCCACACCAAGTCGTCCCGGTGTTGCTGGGCAGGGGAAGTGTCAGCGTCGGCTCACGAAGGAGGGAAATCCAGGCTGAACCGCAGCAACGTTTCATTCAGGGACTCTCTACTGGCGGGTCGCGACCCCAGAAGTGGACTCGTTTTCAGTGGGTCGCGAGCCTTTGAAGAAGAAGGTGACCTCAGTACAAAAAAAGTGGAGCCACACACCTGAGGCCGGCAGCCGACCAATCAGCTGCAGGCGCACGGGTGTTTGCAGTTGCGCCTGATGATCCTGCAGGTCCTGATCCGTCCAGCTCAGCTCCTGCAGAACAGAGACCCGGAAACAAGGGCTGAAATGGATCAACCCTGCACACTGCACCTTTAAAACCCAGTGTTTTTAAAGGGAAATGTCGAAGAAACGCTCTAATGTCACTAAATGCAACAGTTTAATCAACGGATAACGACTTTTTAAAGATACTGGAAAAGCTTTGAGACGTCAGAGACCTGGTGGTTTGTGTGAAAGTGAAGCCGAGCACAGAGAAAACAAACATGGCCGTCACTCACTCCTCTGCCCCTCAGCTCAGCAGCAGCTCCTTTAAGCTCCATGGATTCAGACACGTCCGTCAAAACAACCTCTTCGCCTTAAAAGAAAAATAAATAAATAAAAGAGCCAATCAGTGAGTAAGAAAAGGCACCTGGCAACACATTTCCATGAAGGACCCGTGGCGGCTGGAGTGCCTGATTTTTTAAAGCGTGGTGAAGGACACTTTGTGCAGCGTGGAGCCGCCTCACCTCACCTCACCTCACCTCTGGTTCTGCTGCAGCAGCTGACACCTGTTGGTCAGAAGTCTCAGCATCGTCCTCACTGATGATGATGATGATGATGATGATGATGAAGATGATGATGATGAGACAATACGAATTCAGGAGCCATGACATTCACCATTCTAGTATCAGTGCATATGTTATTTTCTGTATCTGAGATATACAGTATGCACATGTGTGGTGAGTATATATCAAAACATGTGTATTTTCAAAATAGTATAATTGGAGAAATTGCAAGGTCTTACATACTTATATACACA
>JAFBJT010010133.1:0-15883 GCA_016785325.1 Chascanopsetta lugubris | reverse complement strand
GTGTGTGTGTGTGTGTGTGTGTGTGTGTGTGTGTGTGTGTGTGTGTGTGGTGTCACAGCTCCCCCTGCATGTGTGAGGCCTCAGAAAACCGTGTCCATGGCAACACTGTGAGATGTGCTTGACTCCCCCTCTCTGTCTCTGTCTCTCTCTGCTTCACCTCCCTCAGGTGATGTACTTCAGCTCTCTCTTCCCCTACGTGGTGCTCTTCTGTTTCCTGGTGCGAGGTTTGATGCTGAAGGGCGCGGTGGACGGCATCGCTCACATGTTCACCCCTAAGGTGAGATACAGAAAACGGGCGCGGGCCATTTTCACGCAGGAAAGATAAAAGAGGGTGGGTTCAGCAGGATGTGGGGAGCGATCTCCAAAATGTGCTCAAGAGGAAAATGGATTCAACCTCGCTGCCATGCCAAAGTTATTTCAGGCTCATGTGTGATCACATGTGAGTCTCCATCACGAAGGCCACTCAGATTTCCTCAGAATCCACCATGAACACTCATTTGGTGTCAGGTGCTGGGTTGATGTCGTCCTCTAGTGGTGAATGTATGCGATCGCATACAAGGGGTTGGGACATTTCACACATCCACAGATTACAGTCCTCTGTTCTATGAGAAATTACAGAAATGAGGGGGAAAAAAATACAAATCTTCAATTTTTAAAGGGCCAGTGAGTCACATTTAGGTGGAATTATGTCCATCTCTATTGGCTGCAATGAAATTGAACGTAAAGTAATTCCACTGTTGTTTTGCGTGACCATGTGGATTTACAAAAACTGAGAAATGGATTCGTAGTGGATTTCATAATGGATTCAAAACGGATTCATGCAAATACTGTAACTTGTTAGTGTCACGTTACCATGACAGCTGTTGTGGCTCTGTGGTCATTCTGTAAACATGAATAATAAACTACCAAAAGCTGCATGTTTGACATTTGACTGAATATATCTCTGTATAGAATAGAATAGAATAGAATAGAATGCCTTTATTGTCATTATACACAATGTACAACGAGATTGAAGATCCTCAGAGAGGTGTGGTCTGCCCTCAGACCCACTGTTTATCTGATTCCAGTTACCACAGAGCCGGGAAACACAACATTATAATGTGGGATATTTGACATGAAATACACTAACGACACTTGTACCTAACAGAATCTAATCATCCATCTTTTTGTCCCCAGCTGGAAAAGATGTTGGAGCCTCAGGTGTGGCGAGAAGCAGCAACACAGGTCTTCTTCGCCCTGGGTCTGGGCTTCGGAGGCGTCATCGCCTTCTCCAGCTACAACAAGCGAGACAACAACTGCCACTTCGACGCGGCGCTCGTCTCCATCATCAACTTTGTCACGTCCATCCTGGCCACTCTGGTGGTGTTTGCCGTTCTGGGCTTTAAGGCCAACGTAATGAACGAGAAGTGTGTCGTCGAGTGAGTGTGTCACACTGTGACTAACACTGTCTGGTGGTTGTGTTGTTGTTGTTTTCACACTCTAACACCGTGGCTCTAACCTGGTCTGGGTTCAGTGGCTTGATGATGAAAAGATGGTGCAGTTTGGACCTGGGATGGAACAGAATATCAACAAGTGTAATGATAAACAAGAATGGCCAGCAGGTGGGGATGCCAGAGGGGGAAATATTCCCTTTTCACTCAGTTTCCCGCATTTGAATAAAAAACAACAACAAAGAGAGCATTTTTAATGCCAGTAATACAAAGCACAATATAAGAAAAGCCAGATTTCGTGTAGTCGCTCTCATACATGCGTTACGCCATCATCAGTTACCGTTAGCATTTCTTCTACCTGTGAAATGGCAGGTGTCTATTAGCATTACAGGATATCATCGCCTAAGGAGTATACAGCGCTCCAACGCATACAAAAATCCTCTTCAAAATAAAAGCACCAGATTCTTTTTTGTTACTTTTTACACCCAGTCCACTGAAAACGGGTGCAGTTGAGAATCACTGCTCTCACACATCCGCCTTCTCCGTGCGTGTGTGTGTGTGTGTGTTGTGTGTGTGTGTGTGTGTGTGTTCTGTGTGCAGGAACGCAGAGAAGATCCTGGGTTACCTGAACACCGGTGTGCTGAGCAAGGAGCTCATCCCTCCTCACATCAACTTCTCCCATCTGACTGCAGAGGACTACTCAGAGATGTACGCCGTCATAAAGACAGTGAAGGAGGACAGTTTCGATCAGCTGGACCTGGACTCCTGCGTCCTGGAGGACGAACTCAACAAGGTCAGAGGGCGGAGCTAAAACGGTGATGCTTATAGTCAGAGAACAGGCAAATATCAGTGAAGGAAACCAGAAAGTAGGGAATTTCAAATATTTTGTTATTTGTTATCTGTTTTTTTTAGATACACTTCATCATGCAGGAGCTTTTGTTTGTAGACTCATGCAAAATGAATCCCTGTCAATCAGGTGTTTTCTTTAAACCTCATTATTCTTCATGTGTAACATTTGTTGACTTCTAGTGGTGAAGTTGCATGTTGTATCCATCACCACACCCCCGCCCCGCTGAACATACAGGAGAACCTGTGGTAGACTTCAGTTGTCATTAAAACCCATAAGATGTTGAGTATTTCCCCTCTGGGCTACTGTAAAAAAACATGGCAGCCCCCATAGACAGGACCCACTCCTCATGTAAATATACATTAAAGGGCCCATTTTGGGATACGGTGAGAAGAACGTCATACAAGCAGGTGATTACACATTTGTAAAAATGTCATTATATACTTTTGATCCACACACAGAAGTGACAAAATCGTACACACTGCACCTTTAATGGGTGTGGTAATGGAGATGAACCCTCGGTGACAAACCTCTGCACCTCCCCCCCAGGCTGTTCAGGGCACCGGTCTGGCCTTCATCGCCTTCACAGAGGCCATGACACACTTCCCTGCCAGTCCCTTCTGGTCCGTCATGTTCTTCTTCATGCTCATCAACCTGGGCCTCGGCAGCATGATCGGCACCATGACCGGCATCACCACGCCCATACTGGATGCCTTCAAGATCCGCAAGGAAATCCTCTGCGGTGAGGCGAAGTTGCTCCCACGACGACTTTGTATAGAATTGATTTTGGACTCTGACAGTTTCCCTCCTCCGCTCCCCCAGTGGTTTGCTGCATCATCGCCTTCCTGTGCGGTCTGCTGTTCGTGCAGCGCTCGGGGAACTACTTTGTCACCATGTTCGACGACTACTCGGCCGGTTTGCCGCTGACCCTGGTGGTGATCCTGGAGAACATCTCCGTGGCCTGGATCTACGGCACCAAAAGGTAGTTTGACCTTCACGTTCGCCCTGACGGTCAATACGTAGTCCGGCAGAACAGAGGACTTTGTTCTTGCTCGCAGGGCTGCAGGAAGAACGTGATGTCATTGTCTTCCTGCAGCCTTGTTTTGGGAGTTCTCGCAGCTTGTTCTTGACTCGTCATCTGGGCAGAACTTTGTTCTTGTGTCCGACAGCTGTGATTGGTCAGAAATGTGTTGCGCACTCTCATTTCTTGTGAAGTATGAAATGTGCTGGCCAGAAAGAACATGTTCTTGCAGCCCTGTGAGCAAGAACAAGGTTCTCTGTATGTTCTCGAAGTCCTGAGCTTAATTCTAAAGGGAACTTCCGCCAGAGATGATCTAAGAGTCCTTTGTACTTTGGTTTGCTTTCCAGTTGATTCTCATTTTAGTTTCTCTTTCGTCTTGAACGTTTCTAATCAGATCGGCCAGTGATACATTTCACGTTATTCTCTCTTTGAACTCAATCTCTACAAACTCAGCTCACGTGTCTCATGATGATTTCAGATTATGGGATCATCAGAAATTCTAACTGAATTAAATGATTTTCTTGATCACTTCATTCCTCTTCTATATTTCCTAACTTCGTCTTTTTTTCTCGGACATCACTCACATTATCTAAAGTGACAATCCGCTCGTGTCTGCATCATGGTGGCTGCAGTGTCGGAGACTCCTGAATGTTGATGTCTTTGTCCCGTTGGCAGGTTCATGCAGGACCTGGAGGACATGCTTGGTTTCAGGCCGTACTCCTTCTACTACTACATGTGGAGGTACGTGTCCCCGGCCATCTTAGTGCTGCTCATCCTGGCCACTGTGGTGGAGATGGCTGTGAGTCCTGCAGGGTATAACGCCTGGGTGGAGTCTGAGGTCAGTGTCCGTCTCCGTTCTCTCCTCCTCCTCCTCCTCCTCCTCTTCATCGTTCCACTCTTTTCACACAGCTCTGTCTCTCCGTCCGTCCCTCTCTCTCCACCCTCTCCCCGCTGCCAGGGCTCGGAGCGTTTCCACAGCTACCCTCCCTGGGCTTTGGCCATGGCCTACACCCTCATCATCGCCGCCATGCTGCCCCTGCCCCTGGTCTTCATCGCCCGCCACTTCAACCTGATCTCCGACGGCTCCAACAAGCTCTCCGTCTCCTACCGCAAAGGCATGATGAAGGACATCTCCAACCTGGAGGAGCAGGACGAGCAGCGCTTCATCCTGGGCAAGAACCCCAGCGAGGCGCCCTCCCCCATGCCCGCCCACCGCGCCTACCTGGGCCCCGGCGGCACTCAGGAGATGACCAACACCAACTACGGCACCAGCACCAAGACGGGCTACCAGAACATCGGCTCGCCCGGGTCCGAGCTATGATCCGCTGCGCTCGCGCGTCCTCCTGTCCGTCACGCCCCGCCCCACCCCTGCTTCAAGAGGGGGAGGAGCGAAGGGAGAGAGGGGGAGGACTAGAGGAAGAGGGGGAGGGGCAGAGGAGAAGGAAAGAAAAGTCACTGCCAGTCGCCGCAGCGTTCATCACATTTTTAACCTCCAGAGCTGAATCCATCCGTCCCCACTTCTCGGCTTCACCGTCGTCATTAAGGCTCGCGCTGCTATTCGCCCGTTCACCCCGGCAGAGAGGAGAGGATCATGGGAAGGAGAGTCCCACCAGATGGGATGATCCAGGTTGGATAGGGCCAGAGGAAGGGAGACAAGGGGAGACCTGTAGAAAGATCTACATAACCTTTCTACACATGTAGAAAGGTTATGTGTTTTCAACTCCGCTCGAGGTTCAGACGTGTCAACACCGCAAACGTTTATTCACTGAAATGTAACTCCGCACGTTCATTCTGAGACAGCTGGATGTTTGAAGCTCTGGATGATCGTCATCATCATCATCATCATCATCATCATCATCATCATCATCACACTCTGGTTCAGACTCATCTGTATCTAAGCAGACCAATTCTCATCCACAGTATCCAAGGACAGGGTTTAGCCGTGTAGTGGTTCTGATAGTGAGCAGTGTTACAAGCACATAACTACACCCTCGCGTTGATTGTGCCTATCATGCATCAGCAATAACGACCAGTCAAAGGACAGTCCTCGTGAAGCTGTGGATCTCCCTCTGCCCCTTGCTGTCCCACGGATGTAGAATACTTTACATATGTGTCGTGCAGTAGTCTGAGATGTCACCGTGAACTGTGTACATTCACCTCCAAGGGAAACTTGTCCCCCACCCCACCTCACTCCCCCACCCCCACCCCCACCCCTCGTCTTTGAAACAATCTTCTTTGAAACAATCCTCTCCCAGACCAAAACAAAGCTGCGCGCGCACCTCGTCTCTGTGCTGCTCCGCTCGAAGCTGGCCCAGACAAAGCTTTTCCCCCCATTTTAATCAATCATTTCGATCAAGCGTTTTTCATTTTATCATTATTATTATTGTTTTTTTTAATCAATGCCTTAGCAGGGCAGATGCCGATGGAAAAAAGGAGAAGCACAGCGGGCACCGTTTGCCTGCTTCTCGATCGGTCAGTCCCGCGCTCGCTCCCGTCTGGAGCGCGTAATGGGCGCGGGCGGCACGTGTTGCGGTCCGCGGCCGGAGGAGCGACAGCTCCCGGTGACCCGGCGCGGTTAAAAATAGCGTCGCGTTGCCCGGGGGGGCTGCCGTGGCAACACGGCACAGATGACGGAGCCTCCGCTGATGTGGAGGAGCGAGGACACCTGGGCTTTGTCCGCTCCACCTGCGCGGCACAGCAGCACAGACACGAGGCGTGTCTCCGTCGAGTTCACTGCCACACGCTGCGCACCGGGGGGGGGGCACACCCTCCTGCCCCCCTCCGCGATGTTGGGGCTCAATTGCTGTACATTCCTTAAATTGTGAGCAGCGGGTCATTTCATGGTATACACTTTGATGTCTTTTTGTGCAAAACTCAAAAGATGTTATTTTTAAATGTACGATATCGTGTGACAATGTGTGTCGAAGGATGTGACGTGGAAAATGTACCATGATATCAATGTTTTGGGGGAATATGTGGCAAACGTATGGGGTTTCACCACTGCCGACCAGCAGGGGGAGCCAGCGACACGCAGTGGTTGGTGGCCCCTCCCTGAGACAACACTGATACTTGAGACTGAGCAGATGTGGAGAAGCACGTTGTTTTGGTGCCTGGAGCAGCATCTCTATCGTCTGTCTCGCCTTACGGTTTTTTTTATTTATTTATTTTTTTTAGTTCGATACTCCATCCTCGTCGTTCTTTAATGTCCGCGTCTCGTCCCGTTCACTTTGAGCACTTTAATTAGACACAGACCCTGGAGTTGTTTGTTGAGCACACAGCCGAAAACAGAAGGCTTTGTCGAGGTTTATCGTAGGAATTCTGTCACGATGTGGATAAGCAATATCAGTACATTCACCGGAAATACAGTGTGGACTGTTGTACAAGACACCGTGCGACATATGCGATCCTACACTTGACTGTTTGACATTTGGACAGGCGCAACACGAAAAGCACAGCAGCTGGTTAATGTTCAGTCAATGAGACGGGAAGCCAGTGTGGCCAATAAGCATTTTTTTTTAATTTGTTGATATTTTACCATCAAAGATCTATAGTTTTAAAAACAGGTGAATGTTGATTCCCCCCATGTGTTGCTTTATGCCTCCAACCCTCTAGGGGGCGCTCTCAGTGTAGGTGTTGTTGCAGTGCAGAATACAAGAGCTGTGTCTGTCACTTGACTAGTTTGAGCAGGCTGTGATCAACTGTGACAAGGATCAGTACATCAGCCTCAATGATGGAAACTTCTCACTAAATTCCCCCTCATCTCATCTTTTTCTTTTTCCATCCTCTCTTGTACATGTTTATATTGACGTAATATTCTGTTGCTAGTTTCCCATACGGTGTGAATGGTGGGTTTGTAGGTTGGCACCTCTGCGGTCCGTCTGCTTTTACCTCTGTCGTGACGTGAAAAGGGAAATATTAAAGATGGAGATGACATCAATAACAGGAGGTCAACCTCACGCTGGCATCTCAGTACGTCGGGGATCGAACTGGAGGAAATCCCAGTCTGGCAACTCGGCCCGTTGCCATGACGGTGGTGTTAGAAAATGTCAAAATGACACTTGGAGACAATGACAGTACATTTGTATCAGGCCGATCACACACAGCTCGATGCAGGTGTGTCGTTCAAAGATGATGATCCACAGTCCTTTTGTCATTTTGAATTATTTCACCATCTTAATATGTTCATCGTTTCGGAGCCTCTGCTGCGCCCGCTCTGGCTCAGGGGGGCGGGGGCGGGGGGGGGCGTACCTTCGTCACCCCAGCTCCAAAATAGAATCTTCTTTGTCTCTTCGCGTCAGCGCTATGATTTCTCTCCAGGTTATTCCCCCTTTTTTTCCCCCCCTCTCTCGCCCCATTTACACACAAGCACTACAGGTGATTAAGTGTCGCTGGTGTCTCTTGCGAAGGAGCCTGCAGACGCTGTTGCTTTCGATCTCCTGTGATCATATATGATACCCAGTGTTAGTTTTTTTTTGGGGGGGGGGCGTGGTGTTAAAGCACATTTAGCTGAAGCACAGGATAGTGAGCACAAAGGAGGGTTTCGTGTCTGGATCTCTGAGAATTTCACAATCGCACAAGAAGCTAAAAATACACGCTGTGAGTGAGAGTCTGACTCAGGCGTCTGCGCGGAGGTCAGCGGAGGATGAAGCAGCTGTGCGATGAGCTCCGCCGCACCATTAGCTCCTGTGTGACACATAAAGGTGGAACATGACAATCCACCGACGTGATGGATGTTGCGCAAGAAGAGCACATTTGTATTTTCCCTCAGAAGAACTCAGATTTTCATCACAGCACATTTCCAGCGCAGGCACAGCAGGTCTTGCCTCGAGTATCGAATCAAGTCTCACGAGCAGAGCTGGAATAAATCGATTCCGGGTATTAATATTGATCTTTCATATTTATTATCGGAGACTCCAACTCCAGGGTCTTATTTTTTTTTTGTTGGTACGTTTCTTTTGTTTCATTCCGTACCACGAAGCAACTTAACTAGAGTCTAACTCAGTCGACGTGCTGAGACACCTTAAGAATAAAAGTGTATTTTATTTTGTCGTGCAAATAGTCTTTACGTGACCAAACCATAGTTATATTTCTAGTATTTAAGAGGATGTATTTACCCTGTACATACGGATAAATTCACACTGAGTATCTATAGTAAGAGTGACAGGATGTATACTTGAGCTGTAAATAGTAATAATAATAATAATAATAATAATTGTATATTTTGAGATATATTTGATTTTTGTACCGTAGGTTCATTTGAATTCTGTTGGTTTGTGGTGTTAGTGTGTGGTTGTTCAAAAATCAAAATAGCTGAACGAGTGTGTGACTGTGTGTATGTGTGTGTGACGGTGTGTGTGTGTATGTGAGTGTAAATGTAGGTTTTTTGGTGTTTTGTTGATGTGTGTGTTCTCTCCTCTGTCAGTGTTGTCAGTGTGCTGCTGATCTGATAGATTTGATCCTGTTGTTCCAGTGGCCTGGGGCCTCTAATGTAAGCAATCTCTTCTCTCTCTGTGTTTCTCACTGGAGCTGGACACAACTGGTCTCCAGCACAGGACTGTCAACAGCTCCCACACCGAGACATGTTCGGCGATAACAAGGTGTCGGGCAACTTTAGTTTGTGGGTTTAAAGAGAGCGAGGGACTCTCCGAACATAATGGACGAAGCAAACAGGAAATTAAAATGACCACTTTTATGAAACAGAAGTCTGCGTCTGTGTGTCCTTTATTCTCCTCCAAGTTTGAATGCGGTGACATCACCAACAGCTGAGCTGCTACGTCCTTTGGAAAGATGCATGTTGAATGATACGTGAGGGAAACGATCAAACAAAAACAAACAGTTCATGTCTGACATAAGGAAGACTTTCATCACCCGTAAACAACACCAACAAAGTCTAAATCCTCTGTGAACTGATCAGAATCTGTTTTGCCACAATCAGAATTAATGTCACAGTGCAAGTCATTAGGACCTGAGTGACTTAATCCAATTTCATATTTTATCTACTGACATTCAGTAAATATATGAAGTGATATTGTAAACATTAAAAATGATTCAGTTAAGCTGCGAAATATGTCATAGGTCAAATTTTGATTTGGAGAAAGTGATTCATAAAATGTCATAAATCACGTTTCCTCTCAGTCGCAGAATCACCTTCACATTCTCTCTACGATTCTTCGACACCATCTGTTGCCTGCGGTGGTGTTTCTCTGTCTCCCAGTGTCTGGTCACCAGTCACAGGGATGATCTGTTTATTGGCTCGCTGCCAAAGATGAACTGATAATCAATTGTTGTGTTTGCATTTGAATAACCGCAGTTTGGATGTTTCTCATCGCCTGCAGTAAAGTACGGTGCACGTGCAGGACTGCAGACTCATTTACTGAGGGATTCACACTCAGTCAACTGCCATTCTCAATGAAATGTTAATAGCCAATCAGATTCTGCCGCAGTTCAGTTGCCATGTTTAAGTTTGCATTTAAAGGTGCGGTGTGTAAGATTTGGTGACTTTGCAAATCCCTCACTCTTCTGAGCACGCAGGTGTCATTAAAACTGATGTTTCGTACGTCCACCTTTATTACTGTAAAAAAAAACATGGCGGCCCCCGGAGAGATACATTTTGATGGGCTCATTTAAGGGTGATGGAAAAAAACATGAAACATTTAGGTGATTGTAAATTCATGAAACTGTCAGTATGTAATTATTTAGAAGTATCTTGAGAAGTGACAAAAATGACCCAAATCTTACACTCTTACACCTTTAAAGGTGTATTTGACATGTTTTTATTAACTCCTTGATGCCAGTGATTTCACAGACCTTCCCACCGAGTCCTGAACAATCACATCCATCAGTCTGTGACCAACTCTCATGTGAAGTGACTTGAAATGCAGTTTCCAGGGGAAATGATGAAGGCGTCGTCTTCACTGATCGCTCTGTATCATGTGATGCAGCCGGGATCTAGAGCAAACCGCCGCGGACCGAGCATCATTACACACCCTCGCTACTCGAGCCACGTCTGGGTCAAAAGAACCATCGTGACAGTGACTCATTTCACATCAGTGTCGAGACGCTCGCTGAACATCGGTCTTCGCTGCCGTCTGAACACACGAGGCTCTCGGCGCCTCCTGTACCAGGCTCTGATAAATGACTGCGATGAGTCTTTTAGTCTAATTGTCGCCTCACTTGTGCTGAGTGGTGGATTTAATAAAATGCTGCTACTCTCCCACAGGCCATGTTGGAGTCTACAGAGGGAAACTGCTTTCATTGATGTGGACGTCATGCACTTTCAATAAAGCGGGGCCGGCTGCTGCTGCTGCTGCTGCTGCTGCTGGTTTTGGCCACACATGCTTGTTGTGCTAAACATGGAGCTGTTTGTTTCCACTGGTTGCGTCACGCTTCCTTTCCTGAATCAGCTGTCCACTGCACTTTGAAGACAGTCTATAATAAGTGTGTATCCTGTAAACAAATGGTTTCCCACCACAAAAAGGAGGCATTGACTTGATAGCGTGCACGCGCGCACACACACACACACACACACACACACACACAAGTCGCGCACGATGCATACGCAGGGACTTTAATGGGAATCGCACCTGCAGGTCCTTTTAGAGATGATTATCTAAAAACAGCACAAGAAGCCAAGAGGCCACTTCCCATTTTCCCACTACCCCGTCACCTGGTCCAAGAAAAGGCTGCGGCTGGATTTATTTTTATTTTTATTTTTTTTCACACTGTGATTGGCGTTTTCCTGGCGGGCTGCGACCGCGTGGGCACGGGTCCATCTTTCTTATTCTCACGTGGCTCTTTCAGCAGCTGCAGCCTCCACTGCCAGGGCCAGATGGCCGGGCGAGCGAGGCCCCCGCTCGCAGGAGCGAGCCGACAGCCGCGACGGCTTGTTGCTGTTTGAGCGGCTCATCTCACCGCAAACAGTGTCGGGGTGACGGGGGCAAACACGGTGCAGGGTAAAGGGACAGACCGCGATTTCATGCATCGGAGCCATTCTCAGTCAAGCGACTGCCTGTTCCTGTCGTCGTGCAAATGAAAGTTTATGTTTTGTATCTTGGTTTTTATGCGATGTGATTTTTATTGTTTGAGATTCCTGCTTTTCATTCCTTCACAACGTGTTCACACTGCCTCTGTGTGTGTGTCTGCCTGCAGTCTATCTTTAAACCTGTAAATGCAGCTTCCTCTCACACGGCTCACAGCTACGGCAGGAATTTTCAGCACAATTAAGGAGAAGCGATCTGGAAATCTCTGCCACCACACAGACTTCGGGGTTTAGCTTCACACTCACTGTGTTCTACAAGGTAAGCGTCTACATATGGACGGGTTTATTGTGTCCCTGTGGCAGATTGTTGCAATACAAACACCACTACACAAAACAGTGTTGTTTTTTTGATCACACACACATTTATCCACAATGCAAACTGACTACTTTACAAAGCTTATGAAGAAACACACAATGATAATACGTGACAATATAATTCAAAATAAGATCATGTAACAATCCTTGTAAGGTGGCTTGAAATGATGCAACCTTTGGTTTGTTATTAAATAGAATAATAGAAAAAAATCAGGATAACATTTTATAAAAATAAAATGCAACTCAGAAAAATACAATTCCAATGTTATGAGATCATTTTCTATGTGAATTGGCCATAAGGTTTGAGTGAAGGTTTGTTGCGATGCAAATCATTTGGAACTGCTTTCTTTAAAACATCTTTATTATTTAAAAAAAATAAATAAATAAATAAAAACTCTGTGTCCAAATTATCACGAGACAGAAACAAGGCATATTGATCCCAGATGGATTATTGCTTGACAAATACCTACCTGTACAATGTGAGGCGCAGTTTGTTTACAAGAAGACTAAACATGTATCCTCCACATTGGCTCTGTCATTATATCATATTATCTGTTGAGAAGTCAGAGTGGGGACGAACATGAGGCGGCGTCCAATGCGCTGGGAGAGCTCGTGTGAGGTTCAGGTCAATAGAAACGCGTCGAGGACGACACGAGGGTCGGCCTCTTTCCGCTCTGTTTGTTTTTTCCTGTCCGACGAGAAACAAGTGGAATACAAGGATTCATGCTCCGCTGCTGCCGAGGTCAGATATGTGACGCAGAGCAAAGGGAAGCAGGAAGCAACCAGACCTGTCACTGAATAAACATCCCACTCGTTTCTCACACGTGTCACTAGAAGTGTGCTGAGCGTCACATCAACTCGTGCTGAATAGCAGACGAACGGTCCCTCGGCATGAGAACTGAGAAACACTGGCTGCGGCAATTACCTCCTCGGCGGAGCTCTGCCGGACCATAATGCACCTTGTCATTCAAGATTCCAATTAAATGGTTGAGTCGGCCGCTTCCCCGCTGACAAGCGGCTGCACTTAACAACCATCAGCTACTCAAGAGGCGAACACTTCCTGCTGGATTTGCACAGCGTCAGCAAGTGAACACACGTGCCGCCTTATTTTCAACAAGTGCATTTAAAAAAAAATAAAAATAAAAATCCTGACAACAAAACAATGTCTTGCAAATTAAGATTCCTGTCCTGAGATCTCAACAAAGTATCGTCATTCATCTTCATATAAAGCCGTGATGGTGACGTGGGGCCGGGGTAAACAGGAAGAGGTTTGGAAACCAGCAGGAAAAGTGAGGGGAAGCTCAGGGATCGGAGAATCCTTCAGAAGTCAAATATAAACGGTCGGATCCACAAACAAACACTGAGTGCCGCAGCGCTCATCTCTCATTTCTCTGGACATCTGATACGAGAGATATGAGACAAAATAACCTGTTTGCACTCGAGCAGAGTCAACAATGACCTCAACCTTTGATGACAATTATTTCAAGCATTTAACCCATTTAACAACTACCTCATTTTATAGACAATTTGACAGGAGTATGTTGATAAAGTGTGTGACGATGATTCACGTTTATGCTCTGATGGATTCCAATGGAAATGCGGCGGGACACAGGGAAGAATTTTCAATAATGTGGATCAGTGGTTGGTATTGAGAGAACTATGTTCAGGAAGTGTGCCAAACAAAGATATAGTGGCCAAACAGAAGTACTGTAACATCAGCCTGTGTCAGTGCCGTGCAGCCCAAGACTTTTCCTATAAAATGCTAACATTTAGGAATCGATGTCTAAAGATCATCAGTCCCCCCCCCCCCCATCAGCTGTGCAGTATAGTTAGTTATATTGGAATAATAAAGATGTTTCAGGTAAAAAATGACATTTTATTTGAATTTCTACACCGAATAGTAATGAATGGGCATCGGAGCTACAAAGCCATTGTTAAACCCTCACATATCTCTGTAAGTGGGTGTATTGTGGAACGTCCATGCCAATGAAAACAGTGAAGGTTAGAAATCGCAGTAATTCAATGGTTTTACTATGAATGAAAACATGCGAGACCAGAAACAAAACACACTCCACATCCTAAGTAAAGAGCAGACCAACGAGCAGATGGAAATATTGACTTGCTTCCTGGGGTGGGCGGCGCACAGGGAGAGATCTGGCAGCAGGAGGCGAGATCGCTGGAAATATCCGAAGTCGGTTCATTTTCTCATTTTCTTCTCCAGCAGCACTTGGCAGATACGCGTCAGTCACGGACTTGATATTGATCTTACTTCGTCGGGCATCAGAACCAAAAAAAACACCGTCTGAGGACGTGTGACAGTGACGTCTAACACCAATTTCAAAAAGGCAGACGTTCCTATATTTCCCATATGAGGGATCTGTGCCTCTGATGTCCTGCAGGGAAGTGGTGTGTAACTAAATCACTGATATACTGTGGAGCAACTGTATAATTTGTTTTCAGGTATGTTCAAATTGAACCATCCCTGTCTAATATATTTGTTTGACAGGTGATGGCTGCAGCCGTCCCACAGGAGAAGGAGGAGGAGGAGGAGGAGGAGGAGTGGAGGGGGGGTGTGAAGTGCAGGTTGTGGTGGTTCATCCTTTGTGTCTTCAGATCCATGAGGAGGCTGATTTGTCGCATTGATCGTTGCATTGATTGAGGCGGCTCAATATAGAGAGTCAGAATATCTCTTCATTTCTTTTGTGAGACGAGACCAAAGTCTTTCAATGCTTAAATGAGATGGAATGAAAATGTCAGACGTTGTTAGTGCTGCTGTGTTATTAACCCACGGTCACAGTATGTTTCATTTTCAGGTCTCAGTCTTCTTTTTATATCTAAAAATATGGAAAAAGCTGTGGCAGCCCAGTTGTGTGACCACCTGCATAGCAATGATTTATTTGAACAGTTTCAGTCTGGATTTAGAATCCACCACAGCACAGAGGCTGCACTTTTAAGGGGAACAAATGAGATTTTCACGGCCTCCGACAATGGACTTGTTTCTGTACTGGTCCTGTTGGATCTCAGTGCAGCATTTGACACCATAGAGTCTATGGTGTCAAACTCTGGCCAAATTTGGCCCGCATTGTAATTATATTTGGCCCGCGAGACAATACCAAATGACTACTAGAGCTGGCCCCCGGTATTATACAGCGCATTCACCACTAATACTACAAATCCCATAATGCCCTGCTGTTGTTTTGGCGCGTCAATTACGACAGGACCCAGAGACGCCCTCTCCTCTGTGAGAGTAGTCATAGCGATTTCACGCTACAACCGTCACCGTGATGCCCCTTTCCAGAAATGGTGAAAAGAAAGGCAGAAAACAGGAGCTTTCTGGACAAGTGGGAGGTGCAATATCTGTTTACATTTGTAACAGACAGACCTGTTTGTCTTGTTTGTGGAGTCAACGTGGCAAATAGAAAAGAGGCATACGATTTTTATTTAAAATGTATTCAATAAATGAATGCCATTGATGTGTTTTTTTTATTTGAAATTTGATTTTGCATGTCTCCACTATTAAGTTATATATTGTATAGAAATAAGCGCTGCTTGGTTCATATTCAATGTTAAAACAAAATTTGTTTGGGTTCATATTAAAAGGTTCATTTGTTCAATGTTGGCCTGCGACTTTGTTTTGGTTTTAAATTTTGGCCCACTGTGTATTTGAGTTTGACACCCCTACCATAAACCATGAGATCCTACTGCGGAGACTGGAACAAGATGTCGGGATTAGAAGAGCAGCAGGTTTAAATCGTACTTATCAGACAGACTTCGATTTGTTCATGTAAAGGAGGAATCCTCCATATTCACAAAAGTTAACCATGGAGTTCCACAAGGTTCCGTACTCGGCCCGATTCTTTTTACTTTATACATGCTGCCATTAGGCAACCTTATCAGAGAGCACAATGTAAATTTCCATTGCCATGCAGATGACACCCAGCTGTACCTATCCACAAGGCCTGATGACCTAAGCCATTGATTAAACTTCGGGAATGTCTTAAAGACATTCAGACATGGATGACCCAGAACTTTCTACTTCTTAACAGAAAAAACTGAGGTCATACTCTTAGGGCCAAAACACCTCAGTGCACCATGGTGTAATCACACAATAATCTTAGATGGCAACAGCACAGTCTCCTGCTCTCCTGTGAGGAACCTTGGGCTTTTATTTGGTCAGGCTCTTGTTCTGTTTTATATTAAAACGTGTATGGATAATGTCACGGAGGAAAAAA
>JAFBJT010010123.1:96043-115326 GCA_016785325.1 Chascanopsetta lugubris | reverse complement strand
GTCTTGTACCCTGTTTGTTTTGCCATGTGGTCGCTCCCCATCTATTCCCTCTGCACCTCACCACAGTTTCTCCCACCTGTGCTGCCCCGACTCTAATTAACCTCCCCGGTGTTCTTTTAAAGCTCTGCTAACTTTTGAAAAGACATCTGACCCCACCTGACACCGCCCCCCTGCCCCCGAGTGTCAAAGGACAGCATGCAAGTGTCATTTGTCATGCAGATGGTTGAAACTCCTCTGGGAGCAGAGGTGAACGTATAAATAGACTGAGCTGCCTTGTCCCAGACACTTGTGCCTGAGTGGCTTGTGTTAACAAAGTTAACAAAGTTAATTAAGGAATTCCATAAATTCCATAACATTACAGAGAAAAAAAAATAGTTTGAAAAAAGAAATAAAGGTAAATATAAGTTAAAGTTTTGCAGTCAGTGAGAGTCTCATTGATTCAGGTGGTGTCTGCTGCTTTAACACTAATTACAATGAACTGTAATGCAGCTGTGTCAGTCTGATTTAATCTGGTATCAAATGTCAGTGTGATTAAACTGTTGGTCCTGGTTATTTCAAACTGCACTTTTTTCTTTTCCATTATATCTTTCAAAAAGAAAAAGAAATTGCATGCAGGGCTGCTTTCTCTCTCACACACACACATGTGCGCACACACACACACACACATACACACACACACACACACACATATATATATATATATATATTATAATTTTATTTTACTTTAAAAAACACTTACTGGGGTATGGACCAACGGAACTGGACAAATACAAGGTGTGGCAGTTTGATTCAGTCAAGGTTTGGGAATTTATTCTCCACACAAAAAGCAACCCAAAATAAATAAACAAAAATAAATACCTGCTTCCAGGATATAGCTTGTTCAATCAGCTTAGCATATTTTAGCATAGCACAGCTTAGCATAGCACCTCAGAACATAGCATAGCATCAAACCCAAACATAACCAGCATCACAGCACAACACCTACCCTCTCTCTCTCTCTCTCAACACCGAATGAGTCACCCAAATTGGACCAATCAAGGCCAGTTGGGCCATACCACTAACATGGGTAATATTATTTTGGGAACCCATGATTATGGAACTGCAAATACATAATCGAAATCGATTTAACTTCTCAAAATTATGTAATGAGACAATGGAGCAGTTTGGGTTTCCACTAGCGTTACAGGGCATCATTGCCCCCAACTGTTAAGGAGTGTGAATAGACAGCACTTCAATGCATGAAAAATCCAAGATTGAACCTATTGAAAATGGGTCCACTTGTGACCTGCCAGTTGAGAATCACTGTTATAGAATACCTACTGTTCAGAGAGCATTTTATTTATTTCTGAAAAGCAGTCATGAATAAATTTAGCTTTAGCTATGACAGAAAAATACATGTTTGCTTTTCAAGATATCCGCCCCCCCCGCCCCCAGCATGACATCCACTGATTTATAGAAGTCGGCGTACGGTGATATTTAATTAGAACTCTTTGAATCCCTTGTTCAAATGTCACGACCTTCAAGGAAACACTCGCCTTTGTTGCCGAGCACCATGGCTGCCTGCTCGCCGCCGTAATCAATTAAACGTGTATAAGCTTTTAAGCTCATTCCAATTTTTTGATATCTGTGATACGCATAATAATGACCTCATTACCGCAGGCGTCCGCATTGTGTCGGGCGGAGATTGGATGCGAAATTCATCATTTGTAATTCATCCTCCGGAGGGGGTGGCGAGAGGCTGCAGACGCCAAATTAAAAGTTATGCGAGGCATGAACGCACGTATCCAAGCGTATGTGGCAGCTGTACTATCGCCCCCTACAGGGTGTATTGAAGAAAAGTAACATTTTTTTCCTCTTCATATGAAACATGTCATTCACTGCCCATTGATGAGGAAAGAATGAATGACCTTTCTGAGAGGCCTCAACATGTCCTCCACGCTATTCTCACCGCTCCCGCTTATTTCTCTCTCTCGCAGGTTCACATTTTAATCTAATTGTCCTCTGTGTTATTTCATGGAGAATTAACTCAGACATGCGTCATTCAGATCATTTTTTTGCAGAGAGCAAATTCAGAGGCTTTTTGTGATTCCACCAGAACATCTCAGTGTCACAGTGGGGGTGTGAAAAGCAGAGAGAACAGAGTGGACAGACTCAGGAGAAACACTCAGCTCTGTCTTCAGTCCTGTCTCATGTCCTCATGTCTCAAGATATATATATATATATATATATATATATATATATAAAACATGTACAACATGTATATATTTATATATATATAATAAGTCATTGTAATTAGCTATTATAAGGGGCGGCAGTGGTTCAGTGATTAGAGCCGTTGCCTTTGGCAGCAAAGGTCACAGGTTCGAATCCTATTCAGACCCTGCTGCAGTCACTGGCCCTGACACTGATACCCTAAATGGTGCACCTCAGAACCCGGATTACTGAATAGGCAGTTTAAGATGACATGACATATATATATATATATATATATACATATATATATATGGATGGATGGATGGATAGATCAAAGTATCCCCAAGATTAGATTTAATATTATTTTTATGTTAAATGTTCCTTCACACCAGTTGAAGACTTTTGTGTTTTGTCTGGATGGATGGATAGACAGATAAAAAGCAGTAGAGAAGTTGATCATTTTCCTCATTTTCCTGGGGCAATCAAACTTTTTTGTATCAAGACATTTATTTTTATTTTTTCTATGAAAATATAGAAAACATCTTATGGACTATTTATTTATTTTTGTATTATCTATATCATCTTTATTTCAGTGACACTAACATCATAACAAGAAACTAAAATGGATGTAAAAACAGCATCACTTTACAATTATTATGTGTGTTGGGAAAAAAATGGAACATTGTGCAAAAAAAAAATTAAAATGATAATATGTGAAAATTGAAGATTTTTGTTTTATAGACAATATTTGAATAAATATAAACAGTACACCTATGCTCAGAAATACCTAAAACACGACTTTCAGAAGCAAATTGGACGGGAAACTAATGAGGGTGGTTTTCTAAAGTGGAACTTTCATTTTGAAGACTCAGGAAGCAAAGGGGTGGGGCACTGTGAACGGAGGCTATCGGACGCAGCTGCTGTGCTGCCTAACATGTAAACATCAAACATGACAGAGTCACACACACAGGAAACTGACGCTTTTCAAAATAAAAGTATATGTTGGCTAATTTCTCCTAGCTTCATGTATAGATGGCAACCTTTGCACTTGACTGCATGGGCCACAACAAAGGCCAGTTTTCACTTGCACACGCCCTAATTTAATTTAGATAAGACCCCTCCCCACAATAAGAGGTAAACAGCAACCCAGACCACTCTTCTACAAGCGGCACACAAGATAGCACGCCCACACCAACAATGTAGAAAAGCGGCTAACACCATGCACTCCCGCTGAGAGCGAGTGTGCAACGTGTTCAAAGACAAACATTACAGAAGCAAAGTGTCACTCACAGAGGATGAGAAGCCAACGGCAGCCTCAAGGATAAGAGGCAGGAGATCAATGGCGGCAGGTTACACAGTGTGTGTTCTCCTCTACCTCATTCACTCGAGTCGAGTCTTGTGGTAAGTTTAGGTATCGATGGGCTTTGCAACTCACGCTGATGATACAACAGGTCGGAGATGGGATCGACCTTCAAGAACCTTGGACAAGAGAGTTCTAAGAGTATATCGGACGATGCTTGGGCCCAAGTTTAGATGAGTCTGCCAAAGCTTTTCTTTTTGTGGCAAATTGTGGGCATGTCCCTCGTCACCATCTTGCCGAATCCTAACTCCTCCTACTTCCCGGTTCATTCAAAAACAGGCCAAGAGGCAGAATACACACAGAGCTGTGGTGCCGTAGCTTCATTCGTGGTAAGTGCCAGGTTGGCTCGGGTGTCAGTCAAGAGTCCATGCCCTTAATTTTGCGTAATTTCAAACGTCAATATAAGAAAAACCCAAAGTACGAGTCAGGTCGGCCCTTAATTATGCGCAATTTCAAATATTGCTAAAATGAAAACAAGCGAGTTACAAAAAAATTGACCCTCCGTACAATTGTCACGGTAATACATGCGACTGATTGAGACCAAAACTGATGTTTGTACCAGACTTTAGACATTTTTCATTAACCTCTAAAGTTGATCATTGTAACAAGGGCTGTCTTTAGGGATTTGCTCCCTTTTGGAGTCAGCCCCCTGTGGCTACCCTATGAATTGCAAATTTTTTCACTTTCTATTGTGCTTCATCCATCTGCACTGGAGGTGAGATGCAGGTTTAAATGGATTTGGGTCATTGTGGTCAATTGTGGCCTTTGTCCTGCAGCACGTCCTTCAAGTCCTGAGCAGCTGCGTCAGAGTCTTGGAGACTCCAGTGTCCTTCACTCTGCGGTGCATTGTGACCTGGATGAGAGCTGGAGGATACTTAACTAATGTGGGCCAGCACAGATTGCATTGTATCCAAGGAGGCCGGGGCACCGCAGAGCTGGGGAAACTTCAAGGAGTGCTTAAAGGAGAACACTGACGGAGGTGACCTACTCTCTTTGCATCTGCCTCTGCTCCCCCGGCCGAAAGGAGAATATCTGTAACAGCTCCATTGACTGGATTCAGTTTAAACCCGGCTCGACAACAGAAACTGAAACACGATGGCAGATGTTCCTCTCAATCTGCATGTCTTTCATGTTCCCATTGATTTTCATGTCTCCCTCCGGCGAGCATCACAAATTACGTCAGGCTTAATCCAGACATATAGATGTCTATCCCTCTCTCTTGCACTCACTCAGTTGTTGCTTTTTGACGCTGCCAAGTGAAATAAGATCAAGTTGCAGCACCAGAGTTGGTCCTTGTTAGAAAGATTAAACTGCAAATGGCAGAACAAATCCCATTATGTCTGAAATTTGCCAAAAATAAGAGGAGGAATAAAGGAAATCTTAATATAGTTAGGACATAGAGTAAAAGGCAAGATGGAGAGATGAACCCATCAGGTGGTCCTCATTTCCTGTGACTGTTGCTCCTCTTCATTAAAACAGTCCAAAGCTGACGCTGACGGCTTTAATCAAGGGTTTAACCTGCGTCCTCTGAGGACATGATTTAAGCCTTGCAGTGATTCGGGTGTCACTTGAAATCAGACAAGTATGTACTATATCTGGTTTGAAGGGTATGGGTTGGATGGCACATGGAGTCAGAGAAGAGGTGATAATGGTGCAGGACTCACAGGAACCCTTGCTGCAGTCTAAGGCAGCACCCACAAGGAGACGAGGACGATCCTTTTTCGATAAAAAAAATCTGTAGTAGACCGCTGTAGTGCAGCCTCCAGGCCTGAGTGGCAATTTCAAATTTCTCTTAAACAAACACAAGAAGATTAATCACTAATTAGAAACATGGATGATCTAAAACAGGAGTTTGGATGATGTTTGGAAACATGAAATTTTACTTGATGATGAAAGAAAGGTATTTGCTCTAGAGTTAAAGGTGCAGTGTGTAAGATTTGGTGACCTCTTGGTGAAGTTGCATGTTGTATCCATCACCTCACCCTTACCCTTCTGACCATGAAGAGAACCAATGGTATACATCGGTTGCCATTAAAACTCCAAATATGTTCATGTAGGGCTACTGTAAAAAACATGGCGGCCCCTGTGGAGAGGACCTGCTCCTCATATAAATATACATTAATGGACTCAATTAAAGGTCGTGGGAAATAATAATACATTTACGCCCATCTTTATATACCGTCTATGTCTGCACCACATGGATCATGCACTAGATCCAAAGTCTCTGTAAGACGAGGACCTAAACATGTCTCACTGCTGCAATGTTACACGAGTCAAGTGAAGCTTGGCCGTGTCTGCCGACATCTTGTCGGGGAAACTGACCACGGACACGCTCGGCGCCTCTGGGCTCGGCCGTTCCTTGTTGTAAGCGCGGATGCTCACTCCACGCCCCCTCCCCCGAGGCCGGATGCTGGTCTCTACCCTTCGGATCACAAGTTCAATTAATTTCACAGTTGGCGGCACCCACAGTCATTCCACCGGGTGCTGTTGGCTAGAACCAGAGAGAAGTGGGAAGAATATGATGCACCCCGAGCCTCGGTCCGCTCAGCCCCTCCCCCTCCCATCTACCCATGAAGGCGCCACTCGCCCGAAGCCACATCTGATCTGATAGGGCTCTGCAGCATATTAAAGCTCACATCACGGCGATAAGCGTGCGACGAAGCAGCATCATTACTGCTCCATAAAGATGTCTTCCTCGCTCTTCCATCTCATTTCTGTGGAAAAGTCAGGAATTTATCGGAAAACCTGCCTCATTAGAGAATTTGAGCCTATTGGCGGCGGTCAGGTCGATTCCAGATGCTAATAAAGAGGTTTTCAGACGTGACCTGCATAAATGTTTCAGATTCAAAATGACTTTGCATTTTTCGAGTGCTGCGAAGGCCCCTTTTCAAATTGCTTTGTTTCTTCTGCTTATTATTATTTTCTTGCATAAATGGATTGCTTATTTTGGGGCCATAACATATTCCAAAACTCACAGATTTTGGAATGTACATAGGAAGTGGTGGAAATTGTAGAATTCTAAAGTCAATTCAATCCCTCTAAACCAAACAGGAATTCAGCCAGTTTGGATCAAAGGACCATTTTTGCACAATTACATTGTGTGCATTTTGTACACAATGTAATTTAACGGACTTGTACGATAGGGCTTTAGGCGGCTCGTCTTGAAACTTGCAATGTGTTATCAAAACAAGTTGAAGATTAAAAGTTATCAAAAATCTTGAGTCTTTTTTTCATTTTTTTTTCAATTAAAATTCAATTTACAAAAGTAGTCTTGAGTGTTTACCTACTCTAAAGATATGAAGCCAGCATCCATTGTTTGAAGCTTCCAAGGAAATACAACACAAAGACCAAGGAAGAGATTTCACACGCTGGCATGGAACTCCAACAACCAGAGGACCGGTAGTGTAATTGCAATGAAGGATACAATTATAAATACATGGTGTAGCTGAATTGGCATATTGCATAGCCTATGCGACCTCCGGTGCAGACCGATGAAGCACAATAGGAAGTGAGGAAGATTGCATTTCATAGGGTGGCCACTAGGGGATGGAAATCCCCAGAGACTCCAATGTTGAAATGATCAACTTCAGAGGTGAATGAAATAGGTTTAAAGTCTGGTGCAACTTTGGTTTCGGTCTCAATCTGTCACACGTGTAATCACCACAACTGTTCAGGGGGTGAATTATTTTCTAACTGGCTTGTTTTTATTTTATTCACGTTTGTAATTGCGCATATTTGAGGGTGTGGCCTCTTGACTGACAACTGGGCCGACCTGGTGCGTACTGTGGGTGACGCAACGACACCATGAGCCAACCCACAGCTCCATGTTTGTTCCTCCTCTTTGCCCGCTTTTGAATGGACAGGGAAGTAGGAGGAGTCAGGCATCAGCAAGATGGCCGACGAGTGACTTAGGAAGTACGAAACCTATGGAAGACATCACGGACGCTACATCCATCTTCATATACAGCCTACTCCATTTCTGACCTGTTATGCATTGACGCTGCTTTATCGTAGCTAGCCAGCTAAAGACACCATCAGCTCAGATTCAAAAAATTTCACTTTACATAATATCACACCACAAGCCATAGTGGTAAGTTCATTTTCCTATTACCCAGGAAGTAGGAGGAGTCGTACGATGGCTGCGAGTGATCCGCCCACTACCAGCTTCATAAGCTAGACACCTGCGGGCGACGTCACGGACGCTACGTCCATCTTTATGTACAGTCTATGATAGATGCACATGTAATCAGAAATCAGGCTTCGCTACATTTTCAGATTCAGAGGAACGTTCAGCAGCAGAGTTGCACATTAAACCACAATAACACTGATGATGCTGCAGGAACCACATTATCCGAGGAATGATGAATGGAAGCAAAAATGGGTAAATATTATAATGAGACATCATGCATTCCTGCAGGCACCCAGCTGGTGTGGACTGCTTAATGAGCACCGAGGAGGGGGTGACCACACAGCTTGTTGAAACATCCTTTGATAGATGTCTCGCATTAAGGCAAATGCAAACCTCAAATGTATGGTCTTATTCTATCCGTTGGATTTCCATGACAACACACCAGGGATGGTCGCTAATCACGGCCGTGCACAACCTCCCTACCCCACTCGATCCCTGATCTTTCCATCACTGCGTGGTGCTGGATGGATGTAGAGTTTATCTTCCATGCACCCTTCGTCACATCTTGTGCCTTCAACCCTCAGGCGTCACTTTAATTTACTTCCCTCTTGAGTCATTAAGAACACAAAAATGTCCGCTTCCAAAAAACTGCTATAAAAACGTAACAGATTCAAATTTTCCTCTGCTTTTTTTCAGATAAATATCTTAAACGACTTCAGCCCTGTTCAAAATTACCAAACATTCAATCTTTTTGAAGATTTTAACCCTTTAAATGCCAGTTTGATTACTTGCTGTCACAGTCATTTTTGATGGAAAAACACACAGAAAATGAGCTATTTTCCATGAAACTAAAGGAAAGCGGCTGGGGGATTAGTTTTGAATCATATGTCAAAGTTTACCCAAAATTCGACTTTATGGCAATTATAGTTTTTGTGTAGCATTAGATTTAAAATGTATTACCCTCTTAGGTCACGAGTGGACAAAGATGTCCCATTGTCTCCCACTGAAAACTAACTTTTAACTAACTAAAACTTTTTGGATATAAACATCTTTGTCCTTACAAGGGGGTTGTACATTTTGGACAAAAATGTCCAGAGTGATGCATAAGAGTTATTTGCCAGATTTATGAATGAAGTCTGGTACATGTGGGTGATGCATCGCTCAACTGACTGCAGACCGGCTCTGAAGGGTCTCGGGAAACGGGTGGGTGGCTCACTTGAAATGTTCGTAGGAGGCATTTTAAAGGTGCAGTGTGTACAATTTTGGTCATTATTATCACTTCTATTGGTGGACAAAACAAGTACATACTGACATTTTTTATGAATCTGTAATCACCGAAATATAGTTTTTCCCGTTACCCTTAAATGAGCCCATTAATGTATATTTACATCAGGAGAGGGTCCTCAACAGGGGCTGCCATGTTTTTATAGTCGCTCAGAGTGGACGCACTAAACATCTTGGGGTTACCATAGGTTCTCCTGCACAGAAGGGCGAGGGTGAGGTGATGGATACAACATGCAACTTCATCACTAGATGTTAACAAATCTTACACACTACACGCTTCAAAGGAGGTCTGAGCAAAACCTGCAGATGAGCTGCGACTGTAATTTTCGAAGCCATTTTACATACAATTAACGACCGTTTGTGAGAGTGGGAGCTCGCCGCTGCTCCCATGATTTGACATTCAGCACCAACGCTGTGTAGAATTGGGTGGAGGGAGAGAGTGGGAGGTTTATGGAGCAGAAATGACCCAACTCAGCTCCGATTTGTTTGTGTGATGGTTTTCTGTGTCTCTGATGAGCTCATTGTGTCCTCATCCAGGCTTTTCTAGTATAATATGTGCTATGTGTCTGCTCAAACAGATGAATGAAGAGTCCAGATTAAATCTCTATGCCGGCAAATGGATTATTTCATTATGTAAAGTTGTTTTTTTACCCTTGGAGAAGTCAGTTTTCTGATAAATTACTCTTTAAAAAGTGTAGACTTGATTAGGGGGTCATATTTCTGGCTTATGTCACTACTGGAACAGGCTGACGAACTCAGATCAACAGCCACAACAGGAAACTCTACAACTGGAAGAGGCAGAATATGACATGACAATGGTAACTGCAATTCAATTGAGTTTCATTATGTTTCTATCATTGATTCCTGATATCACAGCTTCTAGGGCTCCATCTAAGTGAAACCAATAGAGCACGTGTCAAACCTGTGGCCCACGAGCCGAATATGGCCGGCCACGTCATTTTACGTGGCCCACGAGAGCTTATGTTGTCAAGAAAAAAAGTCTAAATCATATATTGTCCATATACATGCCACTTCTTATGTGTAAAGTAGTGTTTACAGTTTCAAATGTATGTAAATGCATATATAATATTTACAACCTGAATAAATGATAATCAAGTATGAAGATAGTTATTTTACAATACATATGTTAAGTAGTGAATTATATTTAGTCCCACAATTAAAACCGGCCCCTTGAGAGCAACCACAATGCTGATATGACCCTTGGTGAGATTTGGACACCCCTGAAATAGACTATGGTGTTATATTTTTGAAAGTATTTTATCTGGATGGACTCACATGTAACTTAAGCACATACATGACCAGCTACCAAAGAAATAATAATGACAATAATAGAAATGTTAAAAAGCGGAAGTTTGACTCCCAACGTAGATTGCATTCACTATCTGCACAGGAAAGTCATTGTGAATTTAGAATCTGAAAATAGTGCTAAAAAATCCAGTAAAAGTGAAGACCCTCCTGTCATCAAATTTTATGTCTTTCCATTAAAATGTCAGAAAAAAGGAAAAAATGCTGTCAGGTTATAAACCTCATATTTTTTTTATGTTTAGACTTAAATCAGTAAAATGCGGACTCTAGAGTAGTGTCTATTTGTTCTCCAGATGAGAACTTTGTCCTTGAGGACTCGGCCATTAACCCCCCTTTCCTCCACACATACAATCCTTTTTATCCCCTTGCTCAGTCATCACAATTTTTTTTCTTTGAGCATTTCGTTTCTTTACCTCTTCTTCCTTCCTCAGCATAAAGTATAAGAATACATGATAAATTTGACGCCTCTTGCCTCGGGCTGCCCTGCTCACGGTATCACAGCTAATTCCATGCATACAGATGCAAGCTACCCTTCTCTCAAGTATTGGTGCCGGGCTGGGGCCGCAGTGCTTAAGCATTTTCTGTGTCCGGGCTCTGCCCCCATTCTTGCCCTCTGCTCATAATAGATATTGACAGGTGCAGAGCAGATAGTGCTAATCTGCATGCTAACAGGATTTCATGTGTCATAGTATTGTGCTTTCACACCACCGCTGCCGCTATAATTCGTGACTTTGTTATGCGGCTAATGGCGTTTTCACGGTGGCACGGCCCCTGCGGATTAAATGTTTGAGCAGGTGAATGAATACATATTGGATTCAGCGCACAGTCCCTTTATTATTCCTCTTCATATGGTACGCTAAAAAATGTAACAGTGATTTATGCATTGAAATTTAAGTTGCATTTACACACACGGGTCCATTTCACAAGGTGCAGCTGTGGAATTGAACTTTCATAATCAAGCTGTGGCATTTTAGGTTTACAAAAATGTATATTTGACTGTAAATACAGACGGTGTGTTGCATTTCTGCACAGAGTCATCAGGAGTTTGCATCATTTAACCTTCAATTAAAAGCCTACACTTCCTAAATGTACACATTTGACATGCATTTTTGCTCTGAGGCCAGTTTTCCAATCTTTGATTCGTCACATCCTGCCATTTCTGTGTCCGAAACATAGGTTAAATAAAGATGGATGACAAGCTTACACCCAGAAATGAAGCCAAATCCTCTTAATCATCCCCCAATGAACATCTCTGCTATGACATTTGGAACTGGATGATTTAATAAATTATTTGTTTTATCCAATAAAAGTATGTCATAAGTTATATAATTTTTTGATAGCTACATAATTTTCACACTATTCTATAGTATGAGGTGTGCCCTGATCAATTCAATCCATTCCTCCATAAGTCAAGAGTCCTGCCTTCTCCATGTTAGTGGATATGACACTGACGAATCATAAAGTCAAGAACCCATAGAAATGTTGATCAAAGATTGTTCCTGTCGTCTTGGAAAGTTCTTAATAAATTGGTGTTTGGTTAAAGCTGAGGGGCAACCTCCAGTGTGGACGGATGAAGCACAATAGGAAGTGAAAAAACGTGCAGTTCATACGGTGGCCACTGGGGACTGACTCCAATAGTGAGCAAATAGATGCTTCAGAAGCACTCTGCAGAAACCAATGGGTGACGTCAAGGATGCTACGTCCACCTTTATATACAGTCTATGGGTGAAACAAGCGTTTCTATAAATGTATACAAACAAGGAGGTAGAATGTCATGATTGAGAGGTGATTCTGACATGAGATTGGTTCAATCCCCACAACTTTGCAGACCCCTCTTCCAAATGACATCCTATGTTGGCCAATTAGAACTACTAAAAAGCACTTTCTCTACTTTCACTCACACATTGATTGCTAACATGGAAAATATTTCCACATAAAAAATCATTTTCTCAAAATCATTTTCAAATAGAGAATATAGCTACCAACCGATATGAGAGTTGTGATAATGAAAATGGAGGGAAAGGGCGATTAAGCATTTTCCAATTTGAGATAAAGAACACTTGGAAAAGGTAAGACGTGTTCTAATGTGCGATAACACGGGATGACCTTCGACTTCCTGTCAGCTCCTTCAGATGTGATTTCAGTGTACACAACATGCTCTACATAATGCATGAGGTGTTTGTGTGTGTGTGTGTGTGTGTGTGTGTGTGTGTGTGTGGGTGGGTGTGTGTGTGTGTGTGTGTGTGTGTGTGTGTGTGTGAGAGAGAGAGAGAGAGAGAGAGAGAGAGAGGGAGAGAGAGAGAGAGAGACTACAGTCGACTTCAGCTGTCATAAAAACTCGTGTAAATATATATTAATGGGCTCATTTAAGGGTACTGGGAGGAAAATAAAACATTCAAATGATTATAAATTGATGTCAGAATGTAATTGTTTCGTACATTTTTTAGAAGAGACAAAAATGACAGAAATCTTACACACTGCACCTTTAAAGGACAGATAAGAATGAAACACCCCTCCCCTGCACTGAATCACGCTCATTGAGAAAGAAGCAAAATGCTGCACTGGCTGGAAATGGCTCCATGAAGGAACCAATCACTGCCTTGGATGCTTCACTCTGCCTGAAATCCGCCCGCCAACAGCAGGAGAGAAGGGTCATGTCTGTGGAGGATGTAGATCTTCTGATTAAAAAATTAGGCGTTTGCTACAAACCACTGTTTCTATTCTGTTACTTGTGTTTGGACAGTAATGACTTTTAATTTTTGTTTAAATGTCACGTCTGTCTCCTCCAGACATTCTCCATTTCTCTCAGAATAGAACATGACAGGAGTCATGAATCCAGATTAATTTTAAATGGTAATGTATGTTCATCCATGTAAGACAGACATTTTTTATTTGGTCTTTGTAAAAAAAATGTTTTCTTGGACACTTGTGGTGTCTTATTGCATTTTATTGTGTACAGTGGTACTGCATGGTCTTTGTTGCATGCATTTTAATTTTTACATTCTTGTTTCTTTTTTTTACTTTGACATTGCAATCTAATGAATAAAAAATATGATTTTTTTTTTTACATTTACTAAACATGATCATGTGCAACCATTCTTTCATTTAAAACATTTTGTTTATGTAAACAAAGGAACAGAATGAAATAGATATTGCAAACACAGGAGGGGAACTTTCCTAATAATAATGCAAATGCAGCAATTGAGAAAGTTTAGACAAAATTTAAAACTGTAGATGTTCATCATGTGAAGTTAATTTCCACTAATTCTACTTTCACTTTAAAAAATGCATACTATTGAAGATATTGAATGTATTCCACTTTCCCTTTGACCGTGCACATGCACATAATGGTTGTTTGATGCAGCATCACCTTGTCAACTAAAACACATTATTAAACTCTGTTTGAGAATTTAATTCTTTAAAAGGGAGCAAATCCCCATGGACTCCCATGTTAAAATGATCAACTTTAGAGGTGAATGAAACATGTTTAAAGTCTGCTACAAACTTCGGATTTAGTCTCAATTAGTCACACGTGTTACTGTTACAACTTCTTTCTGACTCGCTTATTTTTATTTGATCAACATTTGAGATTGCGCATGTTTGAGGGCGTGGCCTCTTGATTGACAACTGGGCCGACCTGGCATGTACTGCGGCTGATGCGACGGCACCATGGGCCCACCCACAGCTCCGTGTGTGCTCCACCTCTTTGCTCGTTTTTGAATGAACCAGAAAGTAGGAGGAGTTCTGCAATATGGTAACAAGAGACACGTCCACAATTTGCCTCAAATGCAGAACTCAACCGGTGACATCACGGAGGCTACATCATTGTTTATATATAGTCTAAGGGTAAAACATTTATGCAAATACACCAATTACTGCTACACTCGCTATTCTGAAGACCTTGTTATCACTTGATACTCTTAATCTCTAGCAAACTCTTCTTATAATTCCTCTTCCGTATGACCTCCTGACCAGCTGATAAATATTTCAGTCTCCTCTCACTGATTTTGACCTTTTGCAGGAAAGAGAACTTGTAGTTACATCGCACATGTACGTGCGTTGTTTGGTCAAAACTTCCTGTGTGAGTGCGACTGAGTTCATAGCCAACTCCGGGCTGAGTTGACTCTGTCACTCAAATCAGCGGGATGAGAGGTTCACAGCTCTTAGACAGGATGATGTCGGTGCCGCCTTACTCTGTATCTGATCTTTGAGACCCCGACTTGTGATCAGCATAAAGTTGCACCTTTGATCCATGTTTCAGTGCTGCATTGAGTCTGCCATGTTATTTTATTCTAGGTGGACAATGCGGCGCGATGGGAGCGCTCGGATGTACGTGGAGGATGGTCAGAGTCTGGTTGTCAGTTGAGGAGCAACCTCCGGTGCAGACGGATGAAGCACAATAGGAAGTGAAAAAAACGTGCATTTCATAGGGTGGCCACTGGGCGCTGACTCCAAAAGGGAGCAAACCCCCATAGACTTCCATGTTAAAATGATCAACTTCAGAAGTGAATCGAACATGTTTGAAGTCTGGTCCAAACTTCAGTTTTGGTCTTGATGGGTCACATGTGTTTCCGTGATGATTACAGTGTTTAGAGCAGTCTCCTTTGAATCCTACTCAGGCCCTGCTGCAGGGTCACATATAGACACATCCATTCACATATATATTACATGTGAGCATCATGTGTGCCCATGATGGAGTTCATCATACTCATTACTTGCAATCACCCTCAGACCACATCAATATGCACTATCCAACTGCTGTTTGAAGCCGAGTGGAGGAGAAGAGGGAGGACAGCTCTGGTGATATTGACTACGTCTTTTTCGACTTGCTAACTTTTCATTTGGGTTTTATTATTCATACTTAAGACAAGACTCCCAAATTCTTCAACATTGGAATATCAGGCATTTTCTAAGAACATTACTAAATATTCTTGATAATAAAGGTTTTTTTTATAGGGGGACTAATGGGGTCTTTAAGAAGATCTTCCAGGAGACAAGACTCAAAAGTCCAAACTATAAAAAAACGACAATCAGCATCAAAGAGTTGTGAAAATCCAGATTACTCTGCATTGAGGTTAGATTATAAACTGTGGCTTCAGTATGAAAAGATAAAACATTAGAGGCTGAAGCAC
Source organism: Chascanopsetta lugubris (assembly GCA_016785325.1). NCBI lineage: Eukaryota > Metazoa > Chordata > Actinopteri > Pleuronectiformes > Bothidae > Chascanopsetta > Chascanopsetta lugubris. The sequence goes on along the minus strand of JAFBJT010010123.1, from coordinate 99,902 downwards.
TGTCGTTCCAAACCTGGGGACCAACTTTAGAGTGGACTCCAGCACCCGCTTCATGATGAGCTTGACTCACCATGGCCCGATCAATACAAAGCATCATGGACTGGTTGGTAAACATGAGTGTGCAGCACGCTGATGATGTCACGGCACAAAGATTTATCGATCCACCATCCTCAGGTTCAAGGTTTCCACTTACAGTCTGAGCTGCCACCGCCGACTATGGCTCCGAACACCGAGACGTATAAGGACTCAGTAATGGAGGCGCACTGGGCAAGTGATACCCACTTGGCACACTCCAACTCCCTTCAATTTGCCCATGCACAGAAGGTCTGGAGGGAGGGGCGGGGGGGGGGGGGGGGGGGGGCGGTTACCGCAGGAGCGCAGTCCCAAGAAGACAAGGTCACCTTAAGTGGATTGGGGGATGAAAAGGAGAGAGAGAGAAAAGCAATTCCCTCCGGGACACAAATGGGGGGAGCGATTCATGAAAAAGTAATTAAGCAGGATGCACATCGGTGGAAGCCAGAGAAGAAGACAGGAGGGGGAATGAAAACGCCCAGAGGACGAGAGGGAATGTTTGTACACAACCTATCCGGGAATTGTGATAGATCATTGAAAGGGATCGTTTAACCACGGTCTATTTTGGGGGGATGTGTCGGGACTGTACTTTTAAAAATTCTTTATTACTTTCAGTGAATCATTGTAAATCCTCCAGCTAAAAGTGTACTGTTCTTCAAACTGCTTTTGCCTTTTTTCTTAAATTGTGCAATGCCAACTTTGATTCATATTGTCTTCCAAACAAACTGAGAGCAGGGACTAGTATGCATACAGATAATGGGAATCGTTATAAAAGCCTTTGTCAACAGATGGTTTTAATGTTATCTTAAATGTGACATACACCATTTATTTCATATTCATCTCCAAACAAGAACAAAGTAATAACTGTGATGATGATGGAAACTCTTCATCAACCATGCCAGGCCTGTAGGTGGCGATAAAGTTTTTAATCATATTTCAAATACACAGACCATATCAGATATTTGTCAGACGTTTGTTGTCAAGCTATGTAGTATATAAATGGTACACAGAGATATAAGTTTAGGTACGATGCAAATTGGTGACATTCAGCATAATTGGGCATACAAGTAATAATTAATTTATTATATCTTTACATAATGCTGTTTTTATCTACTTTATACCTTTTATACTGCCACTTATACTTGGCAAGATGAATGAGTAGAATCATTACTGTGCCTTGACAATAAAAACTTGAATTATTTATCAAAGCATTCTAAATATGAGCACATGAATTCAAATTTCTATGAAATGAATAAATTGTGATGTACAGACATTTGAACACATGTGAATTGTAGTAGGTCACTAATGAGGGAGGCATTTCATATATTCATATATGCTTTGTTATAACCATATTTGTTGAAGTACCTACTTATTCAACAAATAAAGCACATGGCTAAAAAACACAGCCTTTTGTTTGATCAATTTCTCAGTTAATGACTAACATATCTGATCTGTGTGCAGATGTGTGTGTTTGCACCATGTAAATTTCATAACTCTGTCAGTTTAGTAAACGAATCGCACATCATCTGCATATCTATTGATTCTGAATGAACACATCTGCCTTTACATTCCCTTCCTCTGGGGTCTTTATGGTGCAATTAAAAAGCCACATAGTGTTATGTTAAATTACCACAGTTACAGTATGTAATTTTAAATACACAAAAAATGTTGATTTCCCATTTGCATTCGGATGAAGTTCGGAGTGAAGACTCAAGCCATTCATGTGAATGTCTGGGTCAATATGAGCAATAAATGAGAAAGAGCCTTGTATAATATTACTAATTGCTGCTGTTTGAGTGGAACATATAAAGATGAATATATAAATATAGGCACAACTCGCCGTAAATTACATTTATTAGCTGATTTACATTTACAGAGCGAGCTAGTGGACCAACAACAAACAGCCAAAGATAGGAAATGAAGTCAGACTGTGCTGCTGTTGTTGTTGTTGTTGTTGCCGTGGGATCGGTTTAATAACAGGATGAAAAAAACTCTAATAACACCAGTGTGATCCTAGAAGATCAAACTCTGGAGAAGCAGATATGGATCTCTCCACTCTCTCAGCTCCTCATTCAGGCTTCGGGGAACCTCACTGGTTCTCAAACATCTACCGCGAAAGCTGTTTGGGGCTTCCCACCCGCTCATGTGCGAGATTTGTAAACGTTTGCCTCGCCACAGACAATCCATCACGGTGAATAGAGATGGACAGACGGGAACACAACTGTTCTCCCACTGCGCTCAGACATAAATCCATCTCTGCATGGCAGCCTCGGCGGTGGCCTCACAGAGTCACACTGGAGCGGCGGCTGATGGCGCAACTCAATGCTCAGAGTGTTGTGTTGTATAGTGAATGCATGAATATTTATGACGAGATTTCTTGGAGCTTTGTTTAGCAGCTTGTTAGCCTCTGATGAAAACAATGAAACACACACACATACTCACACGTTTGAGGTCAAAGCCGCTTGTTGGTATTCGAAAACAGTGGATTTACGAGGAGTGGATGTGAATGAGAATGTCTCCGTGAGTCTGAGCAAATACAAGCAGATGGATCACGACAGAACGGATGGAAGTGGAGATACTTAAAGTCTTCAGTGCTCATATAAAAACACTCCTACATTACAATCAAATGGAATCAATGCAGAATAATGTATTATTTAAAGGGGACCTATTGTGCCCATTTAAGGGGCTCTCTAGTTGTTCTTTAGCCTGTATTATGACGATAAATGGTATTCATACTCTCAGAAATGCTTTAAAAACAAGCCCTTTTAAAAGTCAGGAATTCCATTCTGGGTGAAACGTGGGGTTTTGCCTCCCTCCCCCACCCTCCTGAAACATCACTATTTCCTGACTGGCTGATCGGTAGGCGATCCCAGATTGGCTGAAAATGTAGGTTAGTCCCGCCCTCTAAACAAGCAAGTTTCACACTCACAGGTGGCTCTGAGCCAGCAGCGTTCACTGCAAAACATAAACAATGCAAGGAGAACTAACCGAGTTCAAAATGTGAACATTAGAGTACGTCCGTATATGTTCGAGCCAGAAAGGTCTTTGAAGTGTACAATTACACTGAAATGATTACAGATAGAGATATTAGACTGCTTAGTTCAAAGTCCCACTGTGCTATGACATGTTAGCCTGAGCTAGCCATGAGGCTAACTGATGCAGCGCATTAGGAATAGTGTTGTTCCCTGAACACGGGAAACTGGTTATTGGAACAAAACTACGGTTGGAGCTTGTTCGCTATGTTATAGGGAGTCTTACGAGCCATCAGCTTTCAAAAAATTTAAAGTTAAGAAAAAAAAATCCTGTGCTGTTATTATGAGGGGGGATTTTTTTATGCAACAGAGTACCGTCTATTTACACAATGGTGCAGTGTCATGCCAACAGACACCGGCAATTTCACAGATGGAAGAAAAAAAGGAAAATTTGTTGCTAATTGACCATAGTGAAAAAAATATGCCTTGATTTGGGTCGCGGCTCGTCATTAAGGGATAGTGGTGAGTCCCCCAAACCAGACCAAGTGAGAACCTCTGATCTAGATTGCACCATTGTTGGAGCCTACAGGTGGATGTGCTGAGGGTTGGAACCATTAGGGGTAATTATGTTTAAAGATGCACTCTGTAGATTTGGTGATATCTAATGGTGAAATTGCATGTTGTATCCATAACCTCATTCTCAGTTGTTATCTAAACTCAAACAAATGTTTAATATCTCCACTCTGGATCAGTGTAAAAACATGGCGGCCTACATAGAGAGGACCCACTCCTCATGTAAATATAAATGAATGGGC
>JAFBJT010010123.1:38207-85751 GCA_016785325.1 Chascanopsetta lugubris | reverse complement strand
ATCTAGTGGATAAACAATAATTTCAATTACATAAATATGACTGACAGATGATTGTTTCTGTCCCTTTTATCTCCTCTTTCTTATTGTGTTGCACAAAACTGCTGATTTTCAATGTTCCCCAGAGTCCAGTTTATTTATAATCCAGATACAATCCAACCTCATGAAAAACTCAAGACCTCATCGTCTCAGAATTGAAATAATTACATTAGAAAATCAACAACATACAGTCTTCTTATGCAATTTAGGTTTGTTAGACAAACTATAATTGAAAAAAAACATTTGTAGCACAATTCAAACTAACTTGTGAGTCACAATCTGTTTACATGAATCCATGCCGAACCAAACGAAACATTAACTCCTTATTTTGAAAGGGTAAGAAAAGGGACAGAGGTGAGATAATTCACTCTGTCTTTTATGTGAATCTTGAATCCTAGTCACCCTTCTGCAGATCTGGTAGAGTTCACATGCGCGGAGGCCTTCAGAAGACCTCCAGGTCTGCAGAGTTGTACACAACAGGTGTCTCCTCCGTTCCCACAGCAGCTTCCTGCTCGCCCTCACCCTCCTCCTCCTCCTCCACAGCCTCCTCCAGCGACTCCAAGGCCTCGTTGGTGTCGCTGGCGAACGTCTCCCTGGACCCATCATCATGCTCCTGCAGGTTCAGCGTCCCGATGGCCTGCTTCATCTTCTTGGCCAGCATGTGCCGCCTCCTCTTCAGGGCGGCTTTCTTAGTCTTCTGGTCCTTCTGGTTCTCCGTCAAGAAGATCTTCTTGATCTGGGACTTGGTGATACTGGGCGTGTTCTTCAGCAGGTTGAGATACACCCCGCCGGGCGTGCGCCGCCTGCTGCCGTCCATGGTGTACACCCCTCCGCTCTCCTCCAGTGTGGCGGTCTCTCCGAGCAGCTCAATGGCTTTCTTTACACCAATGATTTTCACAATGCGCTCGATCAGGTCTTTTTTGGGCTCTTGCAGCCTATATGCAATCTCATCTGCCACGCTCTCCTCAGGATCATCCTCAGAGATCTCATACCTGCCTTTGATGTCCATCTCAGCTCTCGGGCCAAGTCTCTCTTTGGCTGACCGTTTCCTCTTTGCATCAGCTCCAGGCCTGTCCTCTGACCCCTGACCCTGCATGTACTCCTCGAGCTGGGCATCCAGCATGTTCACCTCCCCTTCCTCCTGCAACTGCTTCTCCCTCTCCATCAACTTCCGAGCCAGGACAAAGTTATAGGTCTCCACACTCCTGCTGGACATGCTGACCTCACCTTCCATGCCGAAGAAGCCCAGCTCTGCGGTGATGGCGTCCTGACACTGCTCCTGGACCACGGAGCCCCAGATGTTGTTCACCTTGCGTTCTGCCGGTGCTCTGGGGGCGGGCGGGTGTGTGGGGGCAGACCGACCGGAGGTGACGGCAGGTGGTTGCTGGGCGTCGGTCACTTTCTGCCGCTTTCGGCGCCAAACAGACACGTCTTCGTCGGAAGAGTCCTGGTCACTGTCGCTAGATTCCACCGTCTTCCCAGTGCTGCGGTAGCTGGCAGCAGGAGCCTGAGCAGCGGCTCTGTTCTGGAAGGACTGCCCGCTGAAGGCTGGAGGAACCTGGGGTCGGCTCTGGGCAGCCGTGGTCCCCATTTCAGTGTCCGAGCCGGACCCGGAGATCTCCCCATCCTCCAGGTCACCATCCATTATATCTCCACCATCCGCCATTTCTTATCGGGGGGGGGGGGTGTCACAGCAGAGCTAACGCGTGTCTTAAAGCATCACACCCAGTCCAGGCCCCTCATTAGCGACGACGGCTAACTGTACTCAGCACTAGCTAACACAGCACATTGAAGTTCAACACATTGAAGAAACAGGACACTGTTTAAATGAAAACTTCCGTCAGAAGAGTAACACAGCTGCTTACTGCTGCTGACACCTTCCTCGCTTTAACTTCTGTTTCCTCTTATCTTTCATCCACGAGGTCCAGCTTCAAAATCCACGCACGCAAACTTCAAACTCAATGAAGAAAATTCGCGCTGAACTAAATTCCTGCTTCCGCTTGTCAAATGTCACATCTTTTCAACATAAACGTGACCCAGGAAGAAGACCAACTGCTCAAGAAAATTACCGGAAGTGACAACTAAAACTAATTTCACAACGTAAAAAATAAATATGCAGTTGTATTTTGGCAATATTATACCAACAATATACCAAAAGATAAAAGTTATTTGGACGCCGTTTCACATTAAAATATCAAAGTAAGTCATTTTAAAATTGAGCAAAATATATTCATTCTTCTTCATATGGTACTTAGCTGTTGTACTAATTTGTAAATGTTATGTTATCGGGTTAAATGAATTATATTTTCACTTTAGTGCGTCAAATTTGATTATTTGTATTTTTGTAAACCATAGTTGTAATTACTGGTAATGGTGAGTAGTTTATATTTATTGTTTAAATACAGCGTTTAATTGACACAAACATTTTCTGTACATTTAAAAATTACATAATTGTTTTTTTATTGTTAAGAGTTTCTTTTTCGTTTAATAAAATCGTTCTCAACATTTCCGGCGAATATTACGTCATTTAAAACCGCACATGCCCAGTCCGAAAGGTAAACAACATGGCGGCGTCCTTACATCGTTTCACATCCTCCGGGAGAATTTTCTTCCAAAGAGTGATAACAAACTCGGTGAACAGGGTAATAAGATCTTTCGTATCAATGGTATAACATGTAATACGCTGGTTATTTACGAGTGTCGTTACGAAGGAGACGCCCTCGGTGTTGTCAACTCAGTGTAGTGCTTGCTAATGCTAGATAACTAGCAGTTGCGACATGCTCACCCATGCACTCAAATTTAAAGTTTGATCTGCGTTACTTTGTAAAACTATCAACAAAAATTAATATGGAATAGCTATTATGTAGATTTCCACAATATGATGTGTCATCACGACGTGATACTTTCTGCCCTCAGCTCCTAGCTGCTCCATACAGACTGTTAGCTACCCAGACTAACCACCAGGTGGCGCTAAATGTACCTGAAACCAAGGTGACCACGCTAGAGAACGGGCTGCGGGTGGCGTCTGAGGACGCGGGACTCACCACGTGTACAGTAAGTATGAGTTTATTACACACACACACACACACACACACACACACACACACACAACAGCTGTTTCTCTGCTCCAGGTTACTGTGGTAGCTATGTTTATCGTTGTCAGTTACGAGGTCTGTGGTCAAATTGTAATGTTCATACTTCAGTGGGATTCAGTGGCACACAGCTGCTGGTAATCAGTCAACGAAGGAGGGAAGCCTCTCTTTCAACCGTGTGTGGTCAGTCACAGGTTATTTGAGTTTTAAGTGACTGCTTCTGCACTTGTTTATTTCCCCAAGTTAATGAAATTACACCACGTTTATGTTTATTATCAAGTGGTCCAAAATTAACGTTGTAGCATCCAATCAAATGGAGTGGACATCAGTTGTTGCATGCATGAGACTTCCTAGTAGTGCCATTTACTTTTGAACCCGTTAGAATGGCAATATTGTAGTTTTTATTGTATGTTTATTCAGCTTTGACTGTCACAACCATGTGACCACTCAGAATATATTCCCAGTTTAAGATACTTGAATAGATTTGCATATCTTTTTGTCTCTTGTATGAATGTAAAGAGTTAGATTATGCTTTTACAATTTTGGTTTTAGTTGTCTGTGTTTTATTATGAAAGTTCTGGGTTCTGAGTTATTTTATATGCATAAATTGAAAGAGTAGGGCTCATGTTATTTTTCTCAGGTAAGAGACGTCACATGCTGTTGTACTTTTTGTCTGTTCATGAAATCATAATACCTGCCCAATAATGGATGATTACATTTTTTTTTGTTAATCTAATGAGGTAGGTTATTCCCAGTACAAGAGTCACTCCTCTGGTGTTTAATTGGCCTCTTGATTTTAGGTTAAGTTTTAATTTTCATCTTAATTTGAGAATGAATCGCCACAAAGTGAGTTTATATAACATCTTGATACAGGCTCTCTCTAGAGAATGGAATAAGGCCGCAGCGCCATTGTACCACAGTCTTAGCACCATCGTACCAACCGTCCGTCTGCCTCCTCTACCCCCTCTGCGCATGACCCAAAACTGTAAACGTAGGGGAAACACTCCAGAGACACAGTGTTTGTAACAGTATTCATCAACAATGGACAGATGAAATATGTTAATCTAATCATGTAATGATTTCTTCCAGGTGGGCCTCTGGATAGATGCCGGCAGTCGTTATGAGAACCAGCGGAACAACGGCACAGCACATTTCCTGGAACATATGGCTTTTAAGGTGAGATGGAATTGTTCAGCTACATATGTGTGACTGTGACCAGTCACATTGGTTTACCTTTAAATATTGTTATGGATCAATTATGATGGAAACAAAATATATTCCAATATTTCCATCTAATACAGTGGCATATTCAGCCTTTTATTGCTGATACAGTGTAGTCTTTAATACTTATGATGGGTCTGTGGAATTGTTGAGGTTGTCTCTATTCAATGAAATATTACTTTTATCTAACTTACACAGTTTTATGGTTATACTGTATTGAAAACAATAGAGAAGTAATAATAGTTAAAGTGTTTTCTGGGCCTAGATATGGATTGGAATTAACTGAATATATTTTTCTGTGTGTCTTTAATGTCACAAGCGTATTAAAAGGTCTGTTCATTGTGTGTCCTTCAGGGCACCAGGAAAAGATCGCAGTTGGATCTGGAGCTGGAGATTGAGAACATGGGGGCTCACCTGAACGCCTACACATCCCGGGAGCAAACTGTCTACTATGCCAAAGCTTTCTCCAAGGATCTCCCACGAGGTATGACTCAGCGGGACTGAGTGTCGCGGTGTCACCATCAGACAAAGGCCTAATTCAGATGTCAAAATAAAACTTTTATTTAACCTTTATTTGTATAGGTAATCACATGAAGATCAGGGGAAGTTAATTTCAATAAACAGTCTCATTCATACCGTTGTAAAAACTGAAAATGAATGTTAAATGAACCATAAAGTCAATTATATCTCAGTTTCACTCAAAATAATAATTTGAATTTATTAAATATCCCCACCACATGTAAACATCTCATATGTGCAGTTAAAGTTGTATCTGTTTGTTTCTCTCAAGCCGTGGAAATTCTGGCCGACATCATCCAGAACAGTACTCTGGGTGAGACGGAGATCGAGAGGGAGCGGGGGGTCATCCTCAGAGAGATGCAGGAAGTGGAGACAAACCTGCAGGAAGTGGTCTTTGACTACCTGCATGCCACAGCATATCAGTCCACAGCTTTGGGCAGGACCATCCTGGGCCCCACAGAGAACATCAAGTCAGTCCGACCACTCATTTTTGCATACACTGCTTGATGATGCATCTGAAGTTGTTGTTGTGTGCTCAGTCCTTGAATTGTGTGTGTATGTTGTGATGCAGGACTATCAACAGAGGGGACCTTGTGGAATATATCACTACGCACTACAAAGGCTCCAGAATTGTTCTGGCTGCTGCTGGAGGTTAGGGCTCTTATCTCTGTGTTTTATATTTGTGTTCTACAATTCTACAATTCACTTAGCAGACGCTTTTGTCCAAAGCGACATACAACACAAGCAAAGATCTAGACAAGAGGAACAGGATAGGATAGGTGTTGCAAATTGCTTTGGACACAGGTGCTGACAAGCTATGTCAAGGTTAAGAGAGGTTGTTGTTTTTTTTTCTTCTAATGAAAGTGCTAACATCACAGTGTCATATAAAAACAGCAATCTCATCATTAACAAGCCATTGTCTTCAACAACGCTACAATCACTAAGCTCACGAGTCAAGCTTAAGGGCAAGAATCAAGTGTTAGTAGTATGTGCTGATTATGAGCCAGTTAAAATGTTTGTATCAGGGTAGAATTTCACATAAAGTTTGGGTTTTTTTTGTTCAGGAGTTTCACACAACGAACTCATTGACCTAGCAAAGTATCACTTCGGGAAACTTCCTGGTCGATATGAAGGTGAAGCTCCAGCACTTCCTCCCTGCCAGTTCACAGGGAGTGAGGTGAGTCTATTTATTACTATAGTATTATAATAAAAGAAAAACAGACAAAGATTCATACACAACTACGGAATTTATTATTTGGAAAGAATATTTGTCAGTGATAAATAAGTGTGTTCTGCTGCTGCTGTTTCAGATCCGTGTGCGAGATGACAAGATGCCGCTCGCTCACATTGCCATCGCCGTGGAGGCTGTGGGCTGGTCTCACCCAGACACCATCCCCCTCATGGTAGCAAACACTCTCATAGGGAACTGGGACCGGTCATTTGGCGGAGGAGTGGTGAGACATATTTACATTTAGTTTGCTGAATAAGTCATTCTGAATCTCACACTTCAAGCTGCTGCATTTTGCTGCTGCGTTATTGTAAAAAGATGTGTCACTAAAACTGACGATTCTAAATAATTTATTCATGATAAAAGGTATATTATCAAATAGGTATATGAACCAATCTTTTTTATTTTTTATTTTTTTTACCTTTCCTGTCCAGCATTTTGGCATGAAGTATTGATTCCCGATTGTGCCTGACAGATTTTAGTCTGACAGGTGGAATGTAATATGTACCTCCTTCCTGTTACTCAGGGTTAGTTATCATTATTTGGATAATTTTATCATGCTCTCTAATTCTGCTCGTATGTGAGTGAGGTCGTCGGGCCAGACGGAGAACAGGGAGTGAAACCACTATAACATTGTATTGGTTACTAGAAATACACATGAAAACAGACATTCATCAGCACCTATAAATGCCATCACCAGAGACAAGTGCTTTTAACAACATATACATCTGCATTGTGAGCTGTTTGGATGTGATCGTTGATATTTAAATTGCAAGTGTCGCACCATTGCAGGAAGATAATCACATGCATTAGATAAGTGAGAAAAGAGGAGCAGAAAGGAAAGTAATAATCAATGAATAAGAGAAAAAAAGAAAGGAAAGGGAGTCAGTAGAAGCTCACATGGCAAGGTGGTCAGACAGGGTGTTGTGGAGCATGCACAATAACACCGAGTATATGTGAGAATGTGTGGGTATGTGCGTGCGCACCGAGATGTGCAGGCCCATGCCACCCCACAGCCTCACCTCAGGGCCCCCACCCACCCGGACTGCCAGGCCCACCCACTCCCCCAGCATCGCACCCACCCGCAGCAGGGAGCAAGCAGCACGGCCGAATTATCCAATCATATCTGCGTTAATAGTGGATTAATGGGGCCCAGACGGTGTAGAATTCTGCCAATAGTTGTTTGGAGGATCCAGACATTCTCTCAGTGGAGATATGATCTAATAGGATATTTTTGTACTGAGGAATATTTAAATATCCTTTAGATTTCCAGTTCAATCTTAACGATGCTGAGGGCAGCAGAAGCGTGTGTGAGCTTTTTACCTCAATAGTGATGTTAGTTAAATTACCCAGAATACTGAGCAATGGGGAAAGTCAGATTGGGATTCCAAAACATGCTGACAGCCCATCACATATCTTCTGCCAGAAAATGTTAACGGGTGTGCAAAACCATACAGCATGGAAGTAGCTATCTGCCTCATTACTAGAACAATGTTGGCAGGTGTTGGATGGTACAAGGCCCATTCTGGACATCCTTTGCTCTGTATAATGTGTTCTGTGATGGATTTTGTATTGTATTAGCTGCAGGTTTGCACTTTGCGTCATTTTAAATATGTTGATGCAAACCTGAGACCAAGAAGCAGTATCTGAATTGAGTGATAAATCTTGCTCCCATTTTGAAATTGAGAGTGGTCTATGCGTGATAGAAGTATGTACATTTCGGACAGTAATTTGATCTGTGTTGAATTTAAAAGTCTACCTAATCTACTTTAGAACATGGATTTCTTTTAGATGAAAATGTTTTATAAATATCTTGCCTACTTCATGGTCTTCTTAATCATTGTGTATGGTTAGCCTATAGGCTTTTATGACCTTATCTAGTGGTGAAGTTACATTATAGCAGATTGATACCTCACACTTCACCTAAGTGGTGGAAGTAGCCTTCAGTTATCATTAAAACTCAGCATATAGTTTGTCCATTCTTGGCTACTGTAAAAACATAGTGGTGACACATGGTTGACTCCATACAGCAGGCGTGTCAAACCAGCCTACCAGAAGGTCCAATCTGGCTTTGCAAAGTGCAAAAATTACAAAAAAGATTTGGAGGTGGTCCTGGAAGGTGGGTCATAATACACTCATATTACATTTCTGTGAATAACAATGGAATAAAAGTACAAATCTTACTAATATTACTCGGGCTGTGCCTCCTTCAATTAACACCAGCTGTGTTTGTGTTGTGTGTGTGTGAATCCAGAACCTGTCCAGTAAACTGGCTCAGATGGCCTGTCAGGGAAACCTGTGCCACAGCTTCCAGTCCTTCAATACCTGCTACACAGATACAGGCCTGTGGGGGCTCTACATGGTGTGTGAGCCTGGAACCATCAATGACATGATGCACTTCACTCAGATGGAATGGTGAGGATGCACATACACACAATTATATTCGGGTGTACTGTAGAAATATACATATTGTGTAGTCTGTTATCACCACTAAAGACTCTTACTTCCTGTCAGGATGTCTCTGTGTACGAGCGTGACAGAGAGCGAGGTGGCTCGGGCCAAGAATCTGCTCAAGACCAACATGCTGCTGCATCTGGACGGTGAGATCATGTGACATGATCAGAGAAATGTAGAACTGCACCATCACATGGTTTAACATCAATCTGGTTTTTGTCTGTAGGTTCCACCCCCATCTGTGAGGACATCGGCAGACAGATGTTGTGCTATAGCCGCAGGATCCCCCTGCATGAGCTGGAGGCCAGGATCGATGTAAGTGGAAACAGTATAATATATTTTAAATTGAATAGTCAACAAGACACCAGTTAAAATTCACTCATCAAATTCCCACCCCCAATATTATGAAGAGCTTCTCAAACAAAACATGAATGTTGATGAGTTATGTGGAGGCCATGTTTTTGCAAAAACAATTAAAAACCTGAGGGACAAGTACCTTAAAAAGCAGCCCTTAGATGTTTGATTACATTTAAATTAATTCTATTATCATTTAAGATTTAATATAAAATGAGAAATTCTTACCATATTTTAAAGCCTAACAATACTATATTTTTAATGACTCACCATGAAATTACAAAAGCTTTACTATGCCAGGACATTTTTAAAAGTATTATTACACTGCCATATTGTATGCCTTACTATAACATGGCATTTTAAAAGTTTTACATAGCAGAACCTTAAGTAGATGTTTGGAAAATGTTTCACATTGTCTCATTTTATTTTTTTTGCCCACCAATAGGCAATTGATGCTACAACCATCAAGGACGTGTGCACCAAGTACATTTACAACAAAGCTCCTGCCATTGCTGCTGTTGGTATGTAGCTATTTTAAAGTATAAATTGTATATTTGTCCGTTCAAGTTGTACTTTTGCTCAAAAACATTGACATATTGCACTCACAGCCCAGTGGGTAGTAAACACTGATTGTCTTTGTATCAACTTTGAGAAATGTATGGAATCTGCATACTGTTACATTTTGATATCTGAACTGCAAACTAAATTTCAGAAGCAGTAATTGAGTTATTTTCCGTTTCAGGTCCCATCGAGCAGCTGCCAGACTACAACCAGATCTGCAGTGGAATGTTCTGGATGAGAACCTGAGGATGCACTTACTGACTTACCTGTACTGCAAAAGAGTATGTAAACAAACACAGTATTTAAGTATTTTTCTGTAGTTTTTGTCTCCTTTTTATTAGAAAATAAAGACCAACACAATAATGTTAAAATAACAGATACTATTGTCTTTTGTGGTTCTTGTCATTTTTTGCTCTTGCCTGCCACTTGTTCCTGAGCTGCTTTCTTGGCTTTAACCATTTCCACCAGTTCCTGTGGGAGCATCAAAGAAATCAATACAACTGTTTCATACAGAGTAATGTATGTTTGCTAGAGTTAATACTTGTGGATATAAGAGAAGAGCTCAGCATCGTACCTTGTACCTCTTCATACAGTCTTTCTTGCTTCGTCCGGGGACAGCAGCAGCGATCTTCTCCCACCTCTCAGGTGTGCTGACTGGATATGTCTTCAGGGCCTGTTCCAGAAGCTTCTGCTCCTCTGTGGTCCAGGGTGCAGCATTATCACCACCTGCAGCTGAGGAGGACATACAGCACAGTGTAACAACTGTTTGAATACAGGAAACTGGAAAAGAACAGTTGACGAGCTACAAACTGCTCATGTGCACTCACCGTCAAATCTCTCTGAGGGCACAGCGTTGTCGATGGTGGGTGGCACAAATGTGTGTTCCTTCTTGAACTTCTCAAATGCTTTTTTGTTGATCTCATCTTTCTGTAGGGGATCTGAGATAAATTCAAGTTTTGACTCATTAGAATTCTGTGGCATCAAAAAACAAAACCAGTAGCCTATTTTACATTGATTAAAATATGTAATCAAAAAATAGCACTTTTTTTTTTTAATTATCATTTGCTTAGAGCAAAATTTAAAGAGATTAAATTTCTACTTCGAAAACCATGCACCATACTTATGCTATTGTTAGGCATTCAAAATGTGGACAAATGTTACAGTATAGTTACCAGGGCTCTCCCTAGAGAATGGAATAAGGGCACAGCCCCATTGTACCAGCACCATCTTACCAATATCCCCCCACCCCCTCGATCTGCGCACACAGAGACACACTCTGTTATGCTGTGGTCCGATCCGTGCTCACCGAGTCGTTGCAGATTCTTAGCTTTATTGATGACATCTTTGGCCGTCCTCTTCATGCCGCTGGTGGAGTGCAAGTTCATGTAATTGGCAATAACTTCCCATCTGGCAAATAAACATAATTAGCATTTAATTTTTATCATTGCAGCATGATTAAATGTACATGTCTTCTATTTATCTATTTTTTCATTCATTCACGACCACCTCACCTGGCGTTGGTTCCAGCAGGGAACAGATTGACGGCTTTGATGAGCAACTGAAGGTCGTCCTCGTTCCAGCCCTTCCCTGTTCCGCCTCCACCCCCACTGGCCTGTTCAGCGCTGCGAGCTGCCTGCCTGGCCTGAACCTCTGCCTCCCTCTCCTTCTGCAGCTGGATGTTCACCTCCTGCACCTGATTAAGGGAAGTGCCAAGTTATATTGATTAGATACATTAACATTTGTCACATCACAATAGATAAACATTCATTCATCTTTGTACCTGCTTCTCCACAGCTGCCTTGCTGTCCTCTTTTGAACTAGATGCCAGGGTTTCATTTAATGACTGCAGACTGAAACAAACACGATATTGTTTCTCAAGTATTATAAAGTACAAATAGATAACAATGTCTCAATGGAATGTGGTGACGTTACCTGGTCAGCTCCAGCTTATCACAGAGCTTCTCCACCTCTTCCATCATTTTCACGCTGTCGGCCTCGTTGTCAGCAAAGTAGCTCCAGTTCTGTTCGTGACGAGATATAGAAGCAGACAACAATGAAAATAAAGTTTTAGATACAAATCTAAAAGAGATTCTTTTGTCACCAGAGGAAACCACCTTGCAGGTCGTCCTCAGTTTCTGCCTCTCCTTCTTGATGGCCTTCTTCTGGATGTCCTTCTCTTTCTTGGCCTGTTGTGCCGCCTGCTTCGCCTCCTCTTCCTCCTTCTCTTTTGCCAAACGAGCAGTCTCCAGCTCCACCTGCCGAGCCTGTCGCAGACAGGACAACACAACGATGAACATTTGCCAAAGAGGTGGCATCAAAACCTTGAACAATCTTATTCATATTTTTTTATTCAATTTTGATCCAATTTGTCCCCCATCAAAATAATCATAATAAACTTTAATGATATTTCACATGTCTTAAAAGTTTTAAAAAACTATGTGTGCATCCAAATGTTGCTTCATCACATCTGTGTAAAGGTACCGAGTATGTAAATTACTACAAACAGAAGTATGCAATGTAACGAATGACGTTTTTCCTTTACATATAAATAAAAAGATAGTAAACAATATCAGAGGTGCTAAACATATTGCTTCATCATGATTCAACAGCAGGTTTCAGGTGATTTTCATTCCTGTTACATTAAAGGTGAAATGTGTAAGATTTTGGTCATTTTTGTCACTTCTATTGGTAGAATAAAAAATATCACAACACAATAACAAACATTTCTATAATCACCTAAATGTATTTTTGTCCCCATTTACCCTGAAACAAGCTCATTTATGTATATTTACACAAGGAATGGGTCCTCTGTACAGGGCCACCACGTATTTGCAGTAGCCCAGAGTGGATGCATTAAACATCTTTTGAGTATTAATATTATTATGAATAACAACTGAAGTCTACCATAGGTTCTCCTGAATGCTCAGAGAGGTGAGGTGATGGATACAACATGCAACTTCACCACGATATGTCACCACATCTTACACACTGCACCTTTAATGTTTTCTTTTGACACCATTTTGCCACATTAGACTCTTCATTGGATTTCTCTCCACCTACATTTTATGTATTAACAAGATCAATATAATATGTTATCAGCTCATATTTAGTTCACAGATCACTTAGATGATAAGCTATGATTTTAAGACCATTTTAAGCAGCAAGGATGTAAACAAGGATGATCAACATAGATGCAAGCGCAGTGTTGTCATAAATGAGAACGTACCCGCTCCTTCTCCTCTTGCTCCCTTTTCTTGGCCTCAGCTTTTGCCTTTTTCTCAGATTCCTTCCGAGCCTTTTCATCATCTTTGAATTTCTTTATTCTAGGGTCACAGCTGTAAGCTGTATCTGCAGAGATGCAACACAGTTCATTAGGCTGGCTGCTCAAAACAGGAATAATACTCTTTCATCTCCGAATGTGTATCTGCCCTGAAGGACTGTACCAACTAGTGTACGTATTCTGTTCATTTCCTCCTTTTTCCTCTGAGCTCTGGAGGCTCGATTCTGCTTCTCGATCCACCTCCTCTCGTCTCGACTGCAGCACAAAGCAAAAAACAAGATTATTAGATTTGACAGACAACCTCGAACTTGGTTTCAAATGTGGAAAACAGAAGCTTACCATTCAGCTTTTTCCTTTTCCTCCTCATCCAAGTATGAGAATTCCCTCCACGAGTCAAAGTTGTACCTGAAATAAAGAAAACAGATCTATTTTTTTTAACTCAAATCAGCATCCCTTCCTAAAGAGAGATGGAAGATAAACCATCCACTTACCAAATGGAGTAGAAATGATCCACATCTTCAAAGGACGACTCCATGGTTCCCAGTTTGGGTACGTAATTTTTGGAAGACCATCGTGCGTTTCTCTCAAAAACGGGAGCAAACACGTCGAAAAAGTTTTCTTTGCCTTCACTCTTTGAAGGCACTGTGTTGTCAAAGGTGGGATCCACGCTGTCAAAGGCTCTTCTCTTCACAGGATCTGACAGAATTTCTATAGCTGTCAATAACAAAGGGGGATGTCAGTGGAGGAGCCCAGGTTTCCCATGGCATTGTTATCGTGTAGCAGCAGTGTTACTCACCTTTAGTTATACAAGTAAAATAGTCATTGTCTCCTTCTACAATCTGCTCCCCTGCAGCTTTTCTCTTGTCGGGATGATGCTTCAACACAATGGCTTTGTCTGTCCACAAACATCAGAATCGGACAATCGTGAGGTCTGACGATCAAGTGGAAAATTGCATCAATGAGAAGATGAGGAGGGATACTCACGGGCAGCTTTAATCTGTTTCTGTGTGGCTTTGTATCTCAAGTGTGGCAGTCCGAGGACAGAGTAGTGATCCTGATTCTGAGGAACAGGAAATGAGACAGATTTGATGAATCAGAGTCTGTGAATGAAACATCAGCATGTGCAAACTGTCACTGAACTCGTACCTTCCAGTCTTTGGGGTCAAGTGTCCGGAGCATGGGGTATTCCTCCAGCTGAAACTCCTCATCCTCCGACTCCTCAGAGGACACCTCCTCTTCCTCCAGCTCCTGGAAGGAGGCTGATGTGTTCCTATTCCTCCTCCTCACAAAGGCCTCCAGCCACCGGCCCACAGGCTCCACCTGGACCTGCACAGATGCTGAGGAGAGAGGAGGATGAAACTATTATGAATTTATAATCACCTAACTGTTTCATCTTTTTTCCATTACACTTAAATGAATCCTTTAATGTACATTTACATGAGGAGCTGGTCCTCTCTATGGGGGCCGCCATGTTTTTACAGTAGCTCAGAGTGGATGTAGTAAACACCTTTTAAGTTTTAATGACACCTGAAGTCTACCATAGATTATTCTGCATGCCCAGAAGGGTGAGGGTGAGGTGGTGGATACAGCATGCAACATCACCAAATCGTGCACACTGCATCTTTAAGATGAAGACAAGGCTTAAGATTAAATTAATATTGGTTGTAAGGGGAGACTGAACTAAAAAAATGTTAATAGATCAGGGGTGCCCACACGTTTTCATCATGCAAGCTACTTTTTAATTGAAGTCAAAATGATCTACCAACACCAGGGGTTGGCATGCGTGTGTGTATATATATATTTATTGAAACTACAGCAAAGAAAAACAATTGTGGACCTGTCACTGGGCTGCAAAAAATATTTTTCAATATGTTGATATATTAATTACCTTTTAAGAGGTTTTTAAAATATTTTTGCAATATGCAAAGTCTTGGTCTCCCCCCCCCCCTCGCTCCCTCTCTCCCTCCTGCAGACTCAGTTCTCGTTCTCGCTCTGTCTCACTCTCTATACGGCTGTTCTCTCATCTCTTCCGTGTTGATGCGTGACAAACACCGGTTGAAACGTTACCGGCAATCTACCAACGCACAACATGGCCCGTGTGATTGACTCGTCGATTGCGATCGACAAATTGGGCACCCCTGCAATTGACAATAGGAGACTAGAATCTGGGTGCATGCATATGAGTGTGGATGTATGTGTATGTTGCTGTATTATGACATCAGCATGAACAACAACAAATGTTTATGGACACTGCCATCTCTGCATTTGATCATTACATTTCTATGTATTATGTATGTGTATGTATGTAAGCCTGCAACCATAAGATAAGATACATCTAAACTGATTAAACCTCTGTTGAATGAAAACATCTTTGCTCAACGTTGCCAGTGTACAACTTGTACTTTCCTCATTACCATGGTAATACAACACCGCACTGTTCAATTTGTATGTCATGCTTCATTTCATTCAGACACACGTGAACCACCATATCTAATAACAATATAAGAATTCTACAGCTTAACAGTATGTGTTATCAAGACGATTTTCATGAAGTCATTATGGTACACATTTCCATGACTCTAATGATGTAATATTTGAATAAAAGGTACAGTGTGTAGGATATGGTCGCATCTATTGGTTAAGTTACACGTCACATCCATCACCTCACCCTCACCCTACTGAGCATGCAGGAGAACCTATGGTAGACTTCATTTGCTATTCAAGCTAACTCTGGACTACTGTAAGGACATGGCTGCCCCATAGAGAAGACCTGCTCCTCATGTAAATGTGCATTAAAAGGCTCATTTCAGGGTAATGTGAAAAGAATGTCATACATTCAGGCAATTACACATTTCTAGAAATGTCAGAATATGATTGACTGTATGGATGAATGTACTGAAATCTTTATACACTGTGCCTGTAAGTCAGTAGTAACACGTGGGAATGATTAGGGCGTTTCTTTAAGACACTTTCATCTCACATGAACACTGCTTTTACGGTCATGAAATTAGTTATTATAGAATTATTGTAAGTTTGCGTGGTTGTAAAGAGGTCTGACAGCCACTGGTTAACAGGTGTTCAGTCATTATGTAACGAGTTAATTAGCACAGCTGATAACATTCAGCGAATGACACGAGCTAATGAAACACGAAACATGAAAACAACAATGAATAGACCCAGGTAGTGTACAAATACAACAAATAAAGACGCTTTTTTAATTGTAAGTTATATTAGCTTGTTCCATTTTAGCCGCATGCTAACGAGTGTGGTAGCATTCCATTATGGAACATAGGAGGTTTAGCTAGCTCCTGTCCTCTGGCCTCCGGTTTCTTACCGGCAGCGGCTGCGAACACTGCCGTTCCATCACCGTCCAGCGCTTCTAGCAGCATGATGGAGAAATGAACCACACGAACTCCCAGACGCTGAATTCACCAAGAGGAAGCTTCACTAAAGTGCTAAAGTTTGTGCCCCGCTCATTGACAGACCACATGGGCCTCCCCTCAACAGTGCCTGTCCGGAACGAGCGCCGGTGTAACGCCATGTACGGTCCGTGTAGGGACCACAGTTCCACACGAAAACAGTTCCGCATTAGGCGTTTCATTCATTTACCCGTGCACTGTCTGACATATTAATATCATTTTTTTTATCGTTTATTATTACTCAGATCGCACATACTAGTCGTGCTCAGAGAATTCGTTCCAGAAGAGATTTATTGAATCGTTTAGAGAGTGTTAGATCAGATAGATTGGGGAGGTACAGTATCCAGATGGCTAATTGTCATATTCAGTGATTGGGGTATATTCATGGATGAGGTCAACATGAATGTTTACTGCCCATGATCTTAGTTATCGTGCATTTAAAGTAATATGATCCATGTCTTGGACAAGGGGATATGCCTATGTATAATAGAATGAATATGAATGAGTGTATTGTGCATTGTTTTGTGGTTTGTCTATCAGTTTGTTAGCTTGTTGGACTCTGGATTGGGTCCAGTGGGTCCAGTAGATCCAGTGGGTCCAGTGGGAGTGCAAACGGAGGCGGAGCTGAACTCTAGGGAGATGAGACTGTCAGGGAGATGCCACCAACACAGGAGCTGCCACTGCCTCTGTTACAGCTGCTGCTCTGTTTACGAAGGTACTGCAGAGCTGACAGTAACAGTACTGCTGACTGGTATCGCAGTCAATAGTATGGTCAGTGATACCCCGCCCCCCCCCCCCCACCCCCCCCCCAAAAAGAGAACAACCCCCCCCCCCCCCCCCCCCCATCGAATTGAATTATTTCTTTAAAACAGACGTCATTGAAGGTTACACTTCCTATAGAACAGGTCTCTAACTTGATCTTTAATTAAATCAACTTCAACACGTATCTTATTCATCTTATTTACATGTCAGCATGTCATTTCTGTCTCCTCTCCTCCGCCCTCCGACCGACCCGACACGTGTACACACACAAACACCGCCCCCCCCAAAGCTGTAAACCTAGGGGAAATACTGTAGAGACACGCTCTGTTATGCAGCGCCCGATCCATGCACACCCCCCCTCAACAACTGCCATCCTACTCCAAATTTCAGGGGAGAGCCCTGCAGTCAATAGTGCTGTCTGTGATACTACTGCAGTTTTGTGGTTTGTCTATTAGTTTGTTAGTCTGTTAGCTTGTTGGATTCTGGATTGGGCTTGTAATTGTGTTGGTGCCTGAAAGATGGAGAGAGTGAGACGAGAGAGTGATGCCACTGGCTCACAGATGGAGCAGTGCAGAGTACCTATAAAAGTGGGCCAGTTGCGATAACCTTATTGTATTTTGCATGTATTTTTCTGGGTGACCCAGTGACCACTTGGAAAGACAACTTGGCGACCGAGGAATAACGGTGACAGCTAGGAAAGACCACTGACATTTTGGAAAGACTAGAGCAGGAGTGTGAAGGCTTGGCAAGCTGAAGCACATCCTTCGTGAGGAGGAACTCACTGATAATTGCTATGGAAAGATATATTGTAAGATACCCCCGGAGTCGATGATCAGCCTACCGGACAGACCACTCATATGATCACTCATGATGGACAATTGACTACTGAACAGCAAAGCGGCTTATTTCGGGTCTGCAGATATGGGAAGATATGCAAAAATGTGAAAGGTCTGAAGATACACCAGTCAAAAAGTATCTGCAACCTGAACATAGTGTACAACGTGTTGATTCAAGTGCTGGAGACAACCTTGGCAGGAGATGTGGGGAAGAAGTTTCAAGCCATCGCATCAATCATCTGGAGTATAGGTGCTGATCGCTTTGGGAAGAAAGAACCGAAAGCCAAACCAAAGATCCAGTCAAAGGAAAACAGACACCTGAAGGAGATAGCAGTCCTTAGAGGGGATCTGCCGAGGCTGAGGAAGGCTTTTCGTGAAGCATCAGAAGACGAGAAACCAGCACTCACAGAAATGACAACTTGTGAGAGCGCATTAAGATCTTGCGAAGAGCTGAATGTCACCACAGGGACAGGAAGTGACAGATGAAGGAAAGGACAGACTTCACCAAGAACTCATTCAAATACCTATCAAAACGTTTGGGCGATAGAAGATCTGGGAAGCTGCAGACAACAATGGAGGAGATCCGCCACGTACATAGTGACCCTAGAAGGGAGGACGCCTTGAGAAACATGGAGAAGTTCATAAAACCAACTAAACCATCCATCTCCTTCAGAGCGGAGGAACCAAGCTGGCAGGAGGTGAATACCTTTCTCAGGAAGGCCAGAGCAAAATCAGCCCCAGGGCCAAATAGCATTCCGTGTACAAATATTGCAAAAGGCTCAGGAGACGACTCTGGAAGGACTTCCCTGCTGACAGGTGGCTGGTTGCTGAGGGATGCTACATCCCTAAAGAAAAGAACTCTGCAGGGATCAAGCGATTCTGCACAATCTCACTCTCAACACTGAAGGCAAAATCTTCCATGGGATTCTGGCGAAGAGGCTGACCACCTTCATGTTGGACAATGGGTCATTGATACATCAGTCCAAAAGGGTGGAGTTCAAGGGGTATCAGGCTGCCTTGAACATACGAGCGTTATCACCAAAATCATTGAAGATGCGAGGAGGAACCATGGTGACCTGGCAGTCCTATCGGCTAATGCCGATGGGACAATACCCCCCAAGCTAGTGGAGTTGACACTGAAGACCTACCATGTACCAGAGCAATTCCAGAAGCTCTTGCAATGCTACTTCAACAACTTCAACATGCGTATCACCTGTGGAGATTTCACCCCTGACTGGCTGTGGCTTGAAGTGGGAATGGTCACTGGCTGCACAATCTCCCTGTTTTCCGCAGCAATGAACCTCCTCATCAAGTCAGCAGAGAAGTTGCGTCGGGAAGCAAAGCTAGCACGCGGCATCCAGCAGGTACTTGTAAGAGCATTCGTGGATCAAATCAAATCAAATCAAATCAAATTTTATTTATATAGCCCGCATTTACAAATCATCACAGGGTGGGTAACATCCTCTGTCCTTAGACCCTCAGCAAGGGTAAGGAAAAACTACAGTGTAAAAACCATTTTAACAGAGAAAAAAAAGAAAAGGTAGAAACCTTAGGGAGAGTCACAGGTTAGGGATCCACTCCTAGGACAGACAGATGTGCAATAGATGTTACGTAGAATGCTCAATAACAATACACACATCATAAATGCAAATGATTAAATGTTTGAGCCCGTTTTGGTTTAAGTCCATTTCAATCTATAGGTTCAACATGGCTCACCCGCCTTAAAGGTAGAGATAGAATCAGACAGAGAGTGGGAGCTGCTTCCACGGGAGAGGAACTTGGTAGCGAAAGGCTCTACCATCTGTTCTACTTTTATTAATTCTGGGAACAACCAATAGGCCTGAATTTTGAGAGCGGAGTGACCTATTAGGATGGTAGGGAGTGATAAGTTCTCGAAAGTAGGACGGGGGTTGGTTATGTAGAGCCTTGTAGGTAAGAAGTAGGATTTTTAAATCTATTCTACTTTTTACTGGGAGCCAGTGTAAGGAAGCCAAGATGGGAGTTATATGATCTCATCTTCTGGTTCCAGCCAGTATGCAGGCTTCAGCATTCTGGACCAGCTGGAGGCTTTTCAGGGACCTACTAGGAAATCCTGACATTAAAGAGTTACAGTAATCCAGCCCAGAAGTTATAAAGGCATGGATTAGTTTTTCTGAGTCTTGTCAAGAGAGGATATTTCTGATTGTCTTAATATTGAGCAGGTGGTAGAAGGCTAGTTATCTATTTGATATATTGGTCAAATTATAAGTCCTGGTCAAATAAAAAACCCAGGTTCCTCACAGTAGAGCAGGTGTTGTCATTGAGGGTTATTGCCTGATTTAACAGTGGCGCACGAAGATGTTTCGGCCTTAAGACTATGACCTCAGTTTTTTCTGTGTTAAGAAGTAGAAAGTTCTGGGTCATCCATATCTGAATGTCTTTAAGACAATCCTGCAGTTTAATCGGATGGTTTGGGTCATCAGGCAGTAGAAATTTTCATCGTGTTTTCTGATAATGGCAGCATGTATAGAGTAAAGAGAATTAGTTAACTTTAGTGTGTATGGAGGATTCCATTTATATTAACAAATTTTAATCTGTCTGATAAATAGGGTTTAAGCCAGATAAGTGCCGTTCCTCTAATCCCGACATCTTGTTCTAATCTATGCAATAGGATCTCATGAGTCTATGGTATCAAATGCTGCACTGAGATCCAGCAGGACCAATATAGAAACAAGTCCTTTTTCAGAGGCCATGAGAATATCCCTTTATTGTGCTATGGTGGATTCTAAATCCAGACTGAAACTTATCAAATAAATTATTGCTATGCAGGTGATCACACAACTGGGTTGCCACAGCCTTTTCCAAAATCTTCAATATAAAAAGGAGATTAGAAATTGTTCTGTAGTTTGCAAGAATGCCAGCGTCGAGGGTGGGTTTTGTAAGTAACGGTTTGATTACTGCTACTTTAAAGGCCTTGTGGGATGTAGCCACTCAGTAATGAGATGTTAATTTGGTCTAATATAGTAATACCAATTTGTGGGAGGGCCTCTTTTAGGAGTCTAGTTGGTATAGGGTCCAACTGACATGTGGTTGGTTTGGAGGAGACCAGTGATGTCAGCTCAGAAAGGTTAGAGGTGGTTAATTCTATCTCTGATTTTTTCTATTTTATCATTAAAAAGTGAATAAAATCATTTCTGCTCAGAGATAGTGGGATGGATGGATTAGTTACTCTATGGCTCTCTGTCAGCCTGGCTACAGTGCTGAAGAGGAGGAGGACACGGAAGGATGAAGCCATGGGATGCCGGCGCACTGCCCCTGGAACCAGAGCTGCCACCTCGGTCACACACACACAGACACACTCACATATCTCACTCCTCCACGCCCTCTTCAAATTTCAGACCAATCCCACATTAGTTTTCAGAGACTATACGAGAAAAAGTTTCTGCCCGGATCATGTTGCAAGAACAAGCTGCAAGAACTCCCAATCTTTCAGCCCAGGGAGCAAGAACAAAGTTCAAGGGAGTATGTAATGGCCTTCAGTCATTGGGTTTAGCCGTATGGTATTAGTGGTGTAGTTATTAAGAATGTCATCTGGAATTGACTTGTGATGGCTAGGCTAATTCTAGGAGGTTCAAGGCTGAGGCTAGGGTAATACTAGGAGGGCGTTAGATGGTGAGGGTAAATGACGTTGTGCAGTAGTAGCATAGAGGGGGGTGTTTTCGGGACACTGGATTACACCGTTAAGCCTTCTTGAGGTGTCGTGGGCCTAACTTAACTGAACATTGGTGAAGGAAGGTGCCCACTTGAAAACCCCAATGACATGCTTCAGACAGACAGACAACTTTATTAATCCCTTTGGGAGGGACCCTCAGGGTTATTGGACAATAAAAACAATAAAACAAAAAACAATAACAGTAAAAACAATAAGCAATAAAAATATAAATAGACTAAACCAAATAAAATAAAATGTGGTTTATTGCACATGATTTTGTGAACTGTGAATTGTGGAGTTGTTTATTGCAAGTTGTACAGACTGATGGCACAGGGATGAAGGAGTCCCCCAGTCTGTTGGTCTTGTAGCAGCAGCTTCATGCTGCTGCTGCCTCGGGTAGGTAATTGGTGTGTTGTGTTGTGCATTGTTTTGTGGTTTGTCTATTAGTTTGTTAACCTGTTAGCTTGTTGGATTCTGAATTGGGCTCTTAATTATATTGGTGCCTGAAAGATGGAAGTGGGTTCAGTGGGTACAGTGGGAGTGCTAACGGAGGCGGAGCTGAACTCTGGCTGTCAGGGAGATGCCACCCACACAGGAGCTGCCACTGCCTCTGTTACAGCTGCTGCTGTGTTTATGAAGGTACTGCAGACCTGACAGTAAGAGTACTGCTGACTGGTATCACAGTCAATAGTACGGTCTGTGATACCCCCAACACTCCCCCACCCCCATTGATTTAATTTCCAGTACTGCTGACAGGTACCACAGTCAATCGTATGGTCTGTGATACTACAGTCAGTAGTGCTGTCTGTGATACTACAGCAGTTTTGTGCTTTATCTATTTTTGTTAGCATGTTAGCAAGGTGGATTCTGGATTGGGCTTGTAATTGTGTTGATGCCTGAAAGATGGAAGGTGATGAGAGCGCGATGCCACTGGCTCACCGATGGCGCAGGGCAGAGTGCCTGTTAAGGTGGGCCGGTTGCGATAGCCTTATTGTATTTCGCATAAAATACCTATGATATAAAGAGCGTGTCTTATCATGGCGCTGTATGTACCTACTTTCATCAGTGCTTTATTGATAATGAAAATGAGTTTTTCTCTTTGGCACAACCTCAATAACATTCCGACCCCTACTTCCGGTGAGCGGCGCACAGTAGCGGAAGTCCAAAGGTGCTGTGTAATTGTTCATTGTAGCTACCGGGGCAGCTCACTCTCTCTGTAAGGAACATATTACTCAAATCAATCATGCCGGATTATCTGGGAGACGACCAAAGGAAACTAAAGGAGGAGGAAAAGGCTGATGCTCCTATCAGAGGTTTGTCTAAAGATTACATTTAATTCATCAAACACATAAATGTCGTATCGGGCTCGGCGATATTAGCTACATTGCTAACGTTAGCTTAAACAAAACGCTAGATTACATCTGGTAGGAAGCCCGTATTCAATAATCAGAAACATTTCTTAAGAAGGCAGGAAAAATATTAACCGTTATGTGATGAACTTAACCTGTTTTAATTACGCGTTGCCACCAATGTTAGTCTCAGAGTCAGCGGCCTGCTAACTCTGTCAGAGTGCACACTCACTGATGTTGTCTTTCTCACCACAGCTTTGGATGAGGGCGACATCGCTCTGTTGAAAACCTATGTAAGTATATAACTTTGCACCAGTTGTGATGTAAATCTTAATTTTGTGACTCTGGTCACAGTTTTGCATTATTGTGAATTTAAAATGGCTCTGAATTATGGTTTGCCTTTTTCCGCCAGGGTCAAAGTACCTACTCCAGACAGATCAAACAAGTGGAGGATGACATCCAGCAGCTGCTCAAGAAGATCAACGAGCTGACAGGTTTGTGATCGAGCCATATATTTACGTTTAATGATAATGTTGATTGTTTGGTGACTCAATTATCATTGTTTTGTTTTTGTGGATTTGTCAGGCATTAAGGAGTCAGACACCGGCCTGGCTCCACCAGCTCTCTGGGATCTGGCAGCTGACAAACAGACTCTGCAGAGTGAACAGCCATTGCAGGTCGCAAGGTAAACACAACCAGGCGATTTTTGTAGACCATACTCATTCACAATATCACTGTTAGATGAACATATGTCCAATGTTATTGACTCTTTCATCCCCTTTCCTTCCATAGATGCACAAAAATCATTAACGCTGACTCTGAGGACCCAAAATACATCATCAATGTCAAACAGTTTGCCAAGTTCGTGGTGGATCTCAGTGACCAGGTGGCTCCAACTGACATTGAGGAGGGTATGCGAGTTGGGTAAGATATACTGTATACAATATTACCAGATCTGTATGATTATGTCATCATCATCATAGTGTTTATGGATGTGAGGTGACAAACCTCTGTCTTGTTTCTGATCACACAGTGTTGACAGAAACAAGTACCAGATCCATATTCCTCTGCCGCCCAAGATTGACCCCACAGTCACCATGATGCAGGTACGTATCCTCTTGTGGACATTTAGATACATATGAATACTACCTTTTAGTTGTTGTTAACACCCCTTCTGTAGGTGGAGGAGAAGCCTGATGTGACGTACAGTGATGTCGGTGGATGTAAGGAGCAGATTGAGAAGCTGAGAGAAGTTGTTGAGACTCCGCTATTGCATGTGAGTTTTCACAGATGCTTGTCATTAATGTGGGGAAATCTAGACAACTCACTTATCCTGACCAATTACTGACTTCCCTTCTCAATAGCCTGAGAGGTTTGTCAATCTGGGTATCGAGCCTCCGAAAGGTGTGCTGCTTTTCGGACCACCCGGCACAGGAAAGACCCTGTGCGCTCGTGCCGTGGCCAACAGGACCGATGCCTGCTTCATCAGAGTCATTGGATCTGAGCTGGTGCAGAAGTATGTGGGAGAGGTAAGAAGAGCTCTCCACTCAAAGGATGGCAGTTTGTTTGGACTGTGACTGTGGACTGATGTAAAGAGACACCTGTCTTTTATAATATAGGGAGCCAGGATGGTGCGTGAGCTGTTTGAGATGGCCCGAACTAAAAAGGCTTGTCTGATCTTCTTCGATGAAATAGATGCCATTGGAGGTAAGGCTCGCTTACAATGCTGTATTATTTAAAATGTGAAAGTATTAATTGTAGAACCTTTACTTGACAAATCTATATACACTGGCGTTAAACAAAGGTTAATGAGATAATCCTAGAGAAGCAAGGAATCCTTAATATATATCAAAATTCATATAAACATCTAGGTTTGTCTTTGGTAGAATTAACATAGATGTTTATTCGTCCTATGTACTTCAACCTGTCAAGGTGCTCGTTTTGATGACGGTGCTGGGGGAGACAATGAGGTCCAGAGAACCATGTTGGAGCTCATCAACCAACTGGACGGCTTCGATCCCCGTGGCAACATCAAAGTTCTAATGGCTACCAACAGACCGGACACTCTGGACCCTGCCTTGATGAGACCTGGACGTCTAGATAGGAAGATTGAATTCAGCCTACCGGACCTGGAGGTGAATTCTAAGAGTTAAAAAGATGCACAGAGAAGGTATCATTGTTCACTACAGCCCTTTTTTAAGAGACCTTTTCAATCTCATTGCTGTGCTTTTTGGGTCTTCAGGGCCGCACACACATCTTCAAGATCCACGCCCGCTCTATGAGCGTGGAGAGAGACATTCGTTTTGAGCTGCTGGCTCGTCTCTGTCCCAACAGCACTGGTAAGTTTGGCATCACCATCTTCAACTTGTTTTTTCTGCTTCATCTGTTTACAAGTTAAGATCATCCCTGAGTCACAGGAGTGTTGATAAACATTTGAAAGTTGACTCTGTCACTGTATCAGATTTTATAATTGGCAGTTGCACAGGAATTTGCATACTCTGTAGTACCAATACATGACCACAAGAGCGCACTAGAACATTATGCCGTCACTCTCCAAATCATACAGTGCATCTGCAATTTGCAACAAATGATCTCTTGTTAACTTAAGAAATAAGTATTTATAGCAATTTCAGTCCATCTGTATACGCTAAACTTTTAACACATTTATAACATTTCAGATATACCTGTGTGCCACCATTGAAGACACAGGCTAGTGAAAAGATGTCATCTGATTGCTATGAAGCATTTGTTTGTTTCCAGGGTGTGACCAAGCAAAGATCAGAGTAGTAAACGCCTTGTAGTAAACGTGCCAGACTAAACTTGGAATCCTCTATCAGATGGTTTTGCTGCCTGAACTTTTGAACTTCCTGTATCTCCTGAAAGATCATTTTAACGAGTTTCCTAACAGGCGCCGAGATCCGCAGCGTGTGCACGGAAGCGGGCATGTTCGCCATCCGCGCTCGCAGGAAGATCGCCACAGAGAAAGACTTCCTGGAGGCTGTCAACAAGGTCATCAAGTCCTATGCCAAGTTCAGCGCCACTCCCAGATACATGACCTACAACTGAGTATGTTCGTGCACGAGTGAGACTCTCCTTGTTTGTTATTTTCTGTCAAGGACGCAAAACAAACTGCGTAAATATATTGTTTCATCAACTACAAATAAAGTTTATTCCACATTTACATCTTGATTACTGCTTTAAATAACCACGTGATAACGTTAAAGGCATCCTGGGTTTTACAGTAACTGCAGTTTTTATACTTGAATGTCTTCTGTAACATTAATGTTGTACAAAGATTCAAATAACTGTGCAAATGCACTTTAACACTGCAGATCGACTCATATTGGTCAGTTTTGCTGGTTCTCATATACACAATGGTACAACTGGTAACACCAGACACGTATATCCAGCATCAGGACACAACTTTGACATTTACATTTGACACCAGCAGAATTACACAAATATCAATTTCACTCAGACAGGCGCAGCAGCAGTCCTACTAACCTAGCCCTAACCTTTCTCCCAGCAAAGTTGAGAGAACTCATAGAGCTACAAATGTTTTTAAAAAAAGTAAAAAATAATCCCCCTGGAGGGAAGCGAGACAGGAATGAATCTGAGAATATGATCCTGAAAGTGTAATAACTCCCTCGCTGCTTTGTGCACTTCAATTTTTAGTTGTCAGGATCCAGAGTGCACCAAGAAGGAAACAAGCATCTATCCAGGATTCATTCAGTCTATCTCTTACAACGATGATGCTCCTGTGGCAGCATCCGCTTCCACTGCTAAAGTGCTGCTTTGTTCTGTTCCAGTCAGCTCACTGGGCAGAGCAGCTGAAGGGCTGGGGTTCCACTTGTGACAGTGCAGCACAGCATCATGGACCGTGGGGAACACCATGTCTGTGGTCATGACCCCGGTGAAGAACTGCAAGGAGTCCAGCTCAGCCAAAACGACTCCTTGAAGTTTAAAAACAAGAGTCAGGCAGACAAAAGACAAAAGTATTTTATATAGGAATCCAGATGAATTGAGTTTTAATGATTACTGACAGATACGATATAGGTTCACCTCCATATGGGGTTTTCAGCTCCAACAAAGTCACTTAATCCTACACTTTGTCCCTTTGAATTAAAAGAATCTCATCATAGCCCTCGAGAAAGCACTTCTGTGTTCACTAACCAATGCTCTATGTGTACACTTGGACGGACATCTTAGCGAGAACCATTGTAAGTATAGACCTTGTGCAGTGGGGACAATTGTCATTTCATTTCAAACGTTCTCAGGGATGGGGTAAGAATTGGGCTTAGTTAAGGGTTAACTTTAGTAAAGGGATTAAATATGTTGAGTAATCAAAGGTGCTAGAGGAATGCATTATGCCAGTGAGTCTTCCAATGACCTACAAATGCAGAAAATGTGTTTTTAAATAATTGTATCGACATTTAGATTTGTGAAATTGATGTAAATGTATTAACTTGTATATCTCTAAATAGAAAAGCAGAGAAAATCCTGATGACTTACGGCTGCAGCCAGCGATCACCACTCGCACATCCACTGCTGCGTATTCTTTAATGACCTGCAGAAAAAATAAAAAACTTTATTTCTGAAAGTGCAAACATTTCTACAAATGAACCCCCTTATGTACTGACTCTGACTCCCACTGACACAGAATACAAAGTAGGAAAGAACCTGTTTGATGGCTTTAGCTCCCACCGAGTCAATGAAGGTGACAGGTGACCAGTCCAAGATAATGGAGTGGACGGTGATATGAGCCTGAAGGTGGACAACCTCTTCTGTGTTTGATTCAGTGCCATCATCCCCTGAAGGTCCGTTCCTGTGCTCCTCCAACAAGTGGTTATCGGACAAAACCTCATGAGTCACTTCCTGTTTCTCATAGTGCAACCACAAACAACACTAGCGATCATGTGTGGTTAACTTTCATTTCAAATTTTCATTTCAAATTTTTGCCAAAACAGTCACAGAACTCAGTAACTGCATTTCAAGGCAACTGAGTCATGGCGTGTTAAAATCTGAGGGTTTTTAAAATATGAACTTGATAAACCAGCTTTTCAGTGTCTTGTGGGTTTATGCAATCTGTGTGTGTCAGACACAGAGCACCAGTGGTATTTACACTGTCAACAGAGCTGAAAGTGCACATATTGACTCACCTTGAAACGGATCTTCAGTGGACGCATGTGGATTTCGTTAGCCTTCACCTGCTGCTTTCTCCTGGCTTTCTGTGCAGCCTGGAGGTGTTCAGGGCTCAGTCCTGTCTATGACCATAACATTCAAAGTTAGAGAGAACTGAAATTAAGTGATGGGAAAACGACATTTAAGATTCCAACATTTTCAAGAATTGCAATTATTGTTTAAGTAACTTCTTCTGGCACTTTGGGAAATGTAAATGAAAATGTAAAATGATTACTGTTTGAAATTGTAATGACGATATTAAAAAGATGTATAAGACAAAGAAAAACAAAACAGTGCATTTCACTGAACTCAGTAAAGAAAATCTACATAAAACAATGTTACAAAAAGGTCAAATAAAATAATAAAAACATCACAGGATGAAATGAACTTTTCAGTCAAACCAATTTCACATACAATATAACACATGCAGATATGATTAAGTGGGAACTAAGCTATAAGCCGTTGAATTATATAAATAAATCCTCTATTCATCAAGGCTTAGTTTATATTGGGTTGGATTTGGAAAGTTGCTTTTATAACTGCATGATCAGGAAAATCATACACTATATATGATTATCAAAATTCATAAACAATATACACATTTATAAATAATATAATGGCATTATATATAACTGGAGTATTCATTGTTATGTGTAATGCAAAGATCCCTTCAGTTATTTAAACTAATATGAAACTAATATCGCTGACATGAATGGGATGTGCAAAATTATACAATGTTTCTTTGTATAACAGTTTTAGTTATATTATTATCACCATGTTATATTGTATCATGTAATGATTGTCATTACATGTCCTGGAAAAAAAAAATCAATTCACACAAATACACCTCAAATGACTTCAGATGACAGTACATGTACTTAACCCATAGGATATAACTTTCCATATTGTAACAGTGTGAATAGATTTAGGCCTCCCCAACTGGGATAATACCTGGACCACACAAACACACACATACACACACACACACGTGCGCGCGCACACACACACGCACACACACACACAGGATAGGATTACCTTCTCTTTGAGGGAATTCACATAAAGGTCACTGTTGGCAAAATAGATCGAAGAGTTGCAGTGGAAAATCTTAATCCCCTCAAATTCAGCCACCTGTGTACAAGATCATAATCACTATGTGGGAAACCTAAGTCCTGTGAGTCTCACACGGTGAGTTTTTATTTCCACTCAGACTCACCTCCTCATACTCATCCACATCACAGTACAGCCCGGTATCAGGCACATGGCCCAGTATGGCACTTTTGGGGCTGAAACAACAACACACAAATGCTTCCATCAACACCATCTATCTGTCATGATACGTGACATAAGGTTAATGCAGTGAGAAATGTATTGTCAGTACCTTTGTGTTCTATAGATTACTGACAGTATGGCGAAGACCACAGCCACTAAGAGGCCGTAATCAAGGCCCAGCAGCACGGATGCAATGAACGCTACCAGCCAGATACCCTGAAATAGACAAAGTTATAAAGAGAAATTAACTTAAATTTATCTTATCAACATTTCAGAATAAAAATCTGAAAGATTTGAGAGAAATCTCAACCAAAATGTTATAGGAATTAAAGAACAATACATGGAAGTAAATGTAATTGTGAGCAAATTTCAAAGAATGCCCTTGAGGTAGTCCAAACAACATAAAAGCAAAGCATGTACTTTGACAGGTCATAATGACTTTTGACCTTTAAAAACCAAATTCAAACCAGGTGAGTCGACGTGATCGTTTCTGGCATATTTGGAGAAAAGTCTTCACCTTAACAACAACTTTTGGACCTTTAACCACCTGATTCTAAGAGGTTAACCTTTGAGTCCAAGTAAAACTTTGTGCCTGATTCAACATTTGATTTTGACCTTTGACCTTAAGGTGAAACGATTCCCTCTAGCCATTGCATCCATGACGTAAACACATGAGGCCAACATGACCTTGCCCTTCATCTGTGATTTGGAGCGATTATTTGTAGCATTAACAAAGAACTACTACTAATATATGTACACAAGGCAGAGCAAACAACCAATGACGAAGTGTTACACAGCAATGACGCATAAACAAAAAAGAACTGCATCCTACGCTCAGTTTTTATAACAAGACAATTCTAAGACATCAAGACAATTCTTCATCATTTTAGGTTTAAATCCTACTTATCAGACAGATTTCAATTTGTTAATGTAAATGAGGAATCCTCCATACGCACTAAAGTTAACTATGGAGTTCCACACGCTTTCGTTCTTGGTCAAATTCTTTTGACTTTATATATGCTGCCATTAGTCAACATTATGAGAAAACACGATGTAAATTTCTACTGCTATGCAGATGACACCCAGCTATACATATCCGCAAGGCGTGATGACCCAACCCATTCGATTAAATTCCAGGATTGTCTTAAAGACATTCAGATATGAATGACCCAGAACTTTCTACTTCTTAACACAGAAGAAACTGAGGTCATAGTCTTAGGGCCGAAACACCTTAGTGGGCCACTGTCAAATCGGGCAATAACCCTAGATGGCAACAGCCTAGTCCCCTGTTCTACTGTGAGGAACCTGGGAGTTTTATTTGACCAGAACTTATCATTTGACCAATATATCAAACAGATATCTAGAACAGCCTTCTACCACCTGCGCAATATTAAGACAATCAGAAATATCCTATCCTGACAAGACTCCAAAAAACTAATCCATGCCTTTATAACTTCTAGGCTGGATTACTGTAACTTTTTAATGTCAGGATTTCCCAGTAGGTCCCTGAAAAGCCTCCAGCTGGTCCAGAATGCTGAAGCTGGAACCAGAAGATGAGATCATATAACTCCCGTCTTGGCTTCCTTACACTGGCTCCCTGTAAAAGGTAGAATAGATTTTTAAATCCTACTTCTTACTAACTAGGCCCTAAATAATCAAGCCCTGTCCTACATTAAAGAACTTATCACTCCCTACCATCCAAATAGATCACTCCGCTCTCTAAATTCAGGCATACTGGTTGTTCAGAAAGAACCAGCACCTATATATTGCTATTATAGATCTCTGAGGTGCATTCGATACAGTGGACCACGCTTCCCTCCAGAAGATCCTGAGACTGCCTGGAGCACCACAGAAGACGAACACCCTCTTTCAGCAGATGCACAACTCTGCGGAGACTTGCGTCAGAGTGAACGGCAAAGAGTCGGAGTGGTTCACCATCAACAGTGGAGTTCGCCAGGGATGCCTGGCCGCACCAGATCTTTTTAATTGTGTCATTGACTATCTAATGACTAAGGTCTACGAATGTGTTCCAGGGGTATCCACAGTACAACCTAGACCTCCAGTATGCCGATGACACCACCCTGCTCGCTGACGATCTGGGACGACTTCGAGAAGGCCTCGTGGTGTATTACGAGGAGGCCGAGAAACTCAGCATCAACTGGAGCAAAACTATGCATGCAAAGACGTGCTCAAGCTTCAGCTGTCCTGCAGTCTCTTTAGAAACCACTCTGGCGACACCGCCACATCACTGAAAGGACTAAACAACGTATTTTACAATTCATTTTTCAGCCCGACTCGATGGCTTTGACAGCAGAGCCTTAAGGAGGATCACCGGCATTCGCTGGCACGAACAAATGAGCAACAAAGAACTTTTTGAGCTGATGTTAAAATATTATTCTTTGACACTTATTCTTTGACACAGAATCACCCACAAGAACCAAGGCTGCACCCTGTGACCCAGCCTAAACAGTCGCTATTATGGGAATGTGCAGAGGTAATTTCGCTATTATGGGAATTATGGGAATGTGCAGAGATGGCACCCAACAAGGACGAGGTAACGGTGAAACCAGTTCATAAGCATATTTGACTCCATCTCCCAAAATTATTACAGTCAAAACTATTCACAAGCATATTTGACTCCATCTCCCGAAACTATTACAGTTAAAACTAAGGAGGTGGCGAGCTTGAATGTGCAGACAGTGAAGCAAGGTCAGATAGATAAAAACATCTGCGCAGTAGAGCTACTGCGCAGAAAACAAGGCTTGCGCCCCCCAGAAGGAATAAATAGACACACCAGTCGAGTGGCGAGGGACTGACTCCGAGGTATCATGAGAGGATACTGTGCACGATCCACTCGTGGTGACAGGCACTACTCTGCATTTGCAATTGCATTGTATTTGTATTTGTTATTCTTTGTATGATTGTATTATTCTATTAAATCAGGCTTTAACTAATTGATTTCATTGGAGTCAACGAGATTCATTAAAGGTCAACAGGAGACGATGTCCCTCCTGGGATCTGGGATCCAAACACCGGACACTGACCAAACAACCTTCTGCTTGGTGCCTAACAGCAATGCCATGGGTGCCCTGGTATGGACATGTCCTACGCCTCCCACCTGAACACCTCACCCGAGCCATGCTGGATTTTGATTCCAGGAAGGGAAGCCCCCCACACCCATTGGATGGATGTTGAGACACGCAATCTGAGGAACCTCAACATCTTGCTGACCCAGGCACGGCAGATGGCGGAAGACAGAAGTAGATGGCGTAGCCTTGTGAGGCTTGTGGGCTCTACACACCACGTACAAGAGGAGTGAGTGAGTGAATGTGTGGTTGTTCACAGAATTAATAAAAGTAGAACAGGTGGTAGAACCTTTAGCTGCCAAGCTCCTCTCCTGTGGAACCAGCTCCCACTCTCAGTCCGGGAGTCTGATTCTGTCTCTACCTTTAAGGTGAGACTCAAAACTTACCTTTATATAGCTCACAGTCAAAACTAGATCAGGCGAGACCTGAGTTGAATAGTCCACACTAAGCTGCTATAGGCTCAGACTGCTGGGGGGAATTTCACATCATGCACTTAGAATGAGCACATAGAGTCAGTTACTGAGCACTCTCTCTTCATCCTCTTTCTCATCACTCTGTCCTTAATTTCTCATTTTGCCAAAAACCTTATGCCCCCCTTCTACATATAACCCATAAAGCCACATGCACCACATGAAATGATCTTACATTGTTTTTCCAGCTATGCTGCTGTTGGTGAACAGGACGAAGCCAAGACGGCAACGAGGACACCGGCATCCCAAGTCTCAAGCCAATCTGGCGGTGGGTCCTGAACATGTGGGCAAGCCGTGATGAACCCAGAGATCGAAATGGACTTAAACATTTAATCATTTACATTTATAATGTGTGTATTGTTATTGAACATTCTATGTAACATCTAACATGTCTGTCCGTCCTGGGAGTGGATCCCTCACCTGTGACTCTCCCTAAGGTTTACCTTTTCTTTTTTTCCCTGTTAAAAGGGTTTTTCCCCCAGTAGTTTTTCCTTACCCTTGCTGAGGGTCGAAGGACAGAGGATGTTACCCACCCTGTGAAGCCCTGTGAGACAAACTGTGATTTGTAAATGTGGGCTATATAAATACAATTGTATTTTATTTTCTTTTATCCTAGTTTTTATTAACATTAACCATGATAAAAAAACAGAGATTCAGATCAGATCAGCTCTTTTTAGATCTTCTATCAGACGGCATTGACAGTTTAAGACTCACCAGTTCAATCTTAGTCGTCCTCCATAGATTGGGAATGTCTCTAACTTGTTTGAACATCCCCAACAAGTTTACCATGATGATGGCCGCTAGTGCAGTCTGAAATACATAACATGGAGGATGTAAACAAAACAACACAGAGGCACAATATGAAGCTTTTTTTCAATTCAACAGAATGAAAATGCCTCATGCCACATAGGAAGCCTCAGCTCCATAAGTTCCACATTATCACTCACCTGAGGGAGCGGCTGGAAGACAAACCCAATGGCCACCACCACCAGCAGCACCACCAGAGAGGCCAGCAGTCCTGCGATCTGAGCACACACAAACAAAATGACTGTCAGCTTTTTTTCAAAACATATTTTACTTCCCAAAATTTACCAAATCAGCTGTGTGTTACCTGAGTCTTCCCTCCTGTGCTCTCCTGGACCAGGCTTCTCGACATGGAACAACTGATGGTGAAGGTTTGGAAGAAAGAGCTGACAAAGTTACACAGACCAAGGGCAATCAGCTCCTGAAGGAAAAACAAGACATACAAATTAATAAATTAAATAAATTAAATGGAAATGGAAATGTGAAAACATCTATAACTCACCTGGTTGCCGTCCACACTGTATCCGTGTTTTAGAGCAAAGATCTTAGCAAGTGAGATGTCCATTGAGAATCCTACGATTGCTATAGCAAAGGCATCTGTGGCCATGTTTGGTAACAGAGAGAAGTCCGGGACGGCAGGGGGGAGAAGCCTGATGATGCATGAGAAAATATTAGTCGTACAAACATTCCAGAGAGAGCATAGATATTATAAGGTCTCATTTTACAGACTTGAAGGACTAAATTACAATAAAGTTGAATATGATTACACACCCTCTGACTATGAGAAACAAACCTACCCCGTGGGTATTTTTCCAACCACATCCACCTTGTAGTTCTCTGACAATGACAGGCCATACGAGACGCTGGTTGACACCATCACAACAATAATCTCTCCAGGAATGGGGATGAGAAGTTTCTTTTTGAAGCGCTCGTTCATGTATTTGATCACGTACAGAAAGACGATACACACCAGGCCTAGTATAAGGGTGGCCACGTTGGTGCTGGTAATGTCACCAAATACAGCCTTGATGCTCTGTTGTATGAGAGAGACAGAGAGAGAGAGAGAGAGAGAGAGAGAGAGAGAGAGAGAGAGAGAGAGAGAGAGAAAACAGTGTGGCCCAATATCATGCTATTAAGTCAACAATACCAAGCAATGATAGAAAACACACAAACATCTGGCATTTGCCTTCAGAGTTTCAGGAGCAAAATGCACTTTTCCAAGGTGAGCTGTGTTTACCAGCTCCAGCTGTAACCGACAATGATAGAAACCTGAGAGACACACATTTCAGATTAAGGGAACTTGGTCAGGAATGGTCAACTATGAGTTCATCTGTGACCACCTGTGATAGGATCTCACTTCCCTGCTCTACAGTATATGCAAAGAAACACTCATTTGTGTTTACATAAACCAAATTCCAAGTATAAGTTTACAGATGTGCCTGATGACAATAATTAATTTGTTATCTTAACATTCTCAGATGTTCTCAGACCCAGTGAGATCTGGTGTGTGTGTGTGTGTGTGACTGAAAGAGAGAGTGTGAGAAGTCAGCAGGGATTGAATGAATCTGCACAGCTATGAAGAGAGATTTGAACAGGTAAACCCAAATCAACATATTGGCAATGCCATGTGTAAAATAGGTTACAGGTTACAGGATGCATATTTTATCATATTTTAAAATCATGTTCACATCAGTAATCAGTTGTCGGTCCTGAACACATATCTAAATGCACAAAAGCCACATTTTAACTACATCCATATTAGTAAATGGCCAAATAATTGGATCAAATAATGGAAATACACAATGACAAAAAAAAGCAAATTTTAAAAACCTAAATGTAACTTATTTATCTTAATGCAGAGGGTTACTGGCTAAAAACACTGATGCATTCACTACCAATGGGTAGGTCTAAATTTCCTTTTTATTGGGCTTACTAATGTTTGAATAGGCACTTTAAACTCAGATTTAAGAGTCTTTACTTCACAATATTACAACTTTCAGTTTCATTAGATAAAGAAAACTCACATAAACAACAGAGAGGGGTCCACTGAAACGCAGCGTCTTCACTCCTAACAGGTATTTGAGCTGGGAGATGAAGACATGAACGGCTGCTGCTGTGGTGAAGCCTCGCACCAGAGGCTCTGTGAGGTAGATCGCTACAAAGCCGAACCTGAGAAGACCTAAGATTAACTGAAAGAATAAAAAGGATAAATCAAAAACATGGCTCACCAGATTGTGATAGTGAAATAGTCATCCACCTCTGTGGGAGCTAGACGCAGCTCACTCTTTGAACACTGACCTGTATGATTCCCACGAGGGTTGCGAGTACCACAGCTACTTGAACCCTCCTGGCATCACGAGCATCGGTGTCTACCATGGCAGACATATTGGATGCGTTTGCAGGCAGTGCATAAAACATGGAGTCTGGGGCCTCCCTCACTGCCACTCCTCCGATCATCAGACTTATAACTGCGAAGGTGCCTGAAACACATAAGCACAAAACATCACTTTGTATCACAAGGCTCTGTAAATTCATAATAAGAATAATTTAGGAGTTCTGTTCATTGTCACCATTGATCAAACAGAGTAATTCAGTTGGAGCTGACATTTAAAATAGCACTGACAGACTTTCCAGGAAATCTCTGTGCGCACTTCAGAGAGTGTGTGTGTTGAGTGATAAGGTCATCTCGCCCAGCACTAGCCAGTATGTCAGTCACACCAAAGGTTAAGGGGACATCTCCACAGTAACCTGGTATGACATAGAAGATACATTTTTACAGATTTAACATCTGCTTTGTTTTGCCTTAACTGCTTAAGTCCCAGCACCCCCCCCCCCAGACCTTTAAAAAGGTCGAGCAGATTTAGTTTATTACACCAGCTGGTCAGTGGGCATTTGACACATGAGACGGCCTGGAAGGGTCTCCAGGAGAGTGAGAGAGGCTGAATGGGCGGGACATCAGAGAATGGAGTTGAGGGTAATCCTACTCCATGTGTCAGCTGAGGACACATATATGCTTGTATATAGAGACAGTGAATCTATGCTGTAATACTTTATTAGTCTTCTTTCATTTGTAAGCAGATTAAAAAAAGGTTGATGGGTAATTAAGTGCTGCAATCCTACAGTTATATATCTACATTTTATATGTGTGGTATTCTGTAACTTAGTGGGGACAAAGTGCTGCTGACAGTAGAGGATGAAAGCAAATAGTAAATCTAACAAATAAGATTTAAGATTATATACATATAACTATGAAATTACATCAGTTCAAAATAAAGCTCAAAGCAGATTTTAGATGTCCATCGTGAGATTTCACACTTTATGTGTAAATTTCAACTTCATGTGTGATTTGGAGTGATTATTTGTAGCATTAACAAAGAACTACTACTACTAATATATGTACACAAGGCAGAGCAAACAACCAACGACGAAGTGTTACACAGCAATGACGCATAAACAAAAAAGAACTGCATCCTACGCTCAGTTTTTATATCAAGACAATTCTTCATCATTTTAGGTTTAAATCCTACTTATCAGACAGATTCCAATTTGTTAATGTAAATGAGGAATCCTCCATACGCACTAAAGTTAACTATGGAGTTCCACACGCTTTCGTTCTCGGTCAAATTCTTTTGACTTTATATATGCTGCCATTAGTCAACATTATGAGAAAACACAATGTAAATTTCTACTGCTATGCAGATGACACCCAGCTATACATATCCGCAAGGCGTGATGACCCAACCCATTCGGTTAAACTCCAGGATTGTCTTAAAGACATTCAGATATGGATGACCCTGAACTTTCTACTTCTTAACACAGAAGAAACTGAGGTCATAGTCTTAGGGCCGAAACACCTTAGTGGGCCACTGTCAAATCAGGCAATAACCCTAGATGGCAACAGCCTAGTCCCCTGTTCTACTGTGAGGAACCCGGGAGTTTTATTTGACCAGAACTTATCATTTGACCAATATATCAAACAGATATCTAGAACAGCCTTCTACCACCTGCGCAATATTAAGACAATCAGAAATATCCTATCCTGACAAGACTCCAAAAAACTAATCCATGCCTTTATAACTTCTAGGCTGGATTACTGTAACTCTTTAATGTCAGGATTTCCCAGTAGGTCCCTGAAAAGCCTCCAGCTGGTCCAGAATGCTGAAGCCCGCATACTGGCTGGAACCAGAAGATGAGATCATATAACTCCCGTCTTGGCTTCCTTACACTGGCTCCCAGTAAAACGTAGAATAGATTTTTAAATTCTACTTCTTACTAACAAGGCCCTAAATAATCAAGCCCTGTCCTACATTGTAGGAGAACCTATTGTAGCCTTAAGTTATCATAAATAAAAGTTATCATAAATAATAATAAATAATAAAAGAGCTGTTGTGTTTGTCCTTGATAGCTCAAATTACAGTCTCAAATGGTTTAGAAGGGTGAATCGAGCACTGACTGTGGTAGTTCAAGCTGTTGTTACAAATATATTCACAATAAGCACAGACAATGACATGATAAATTACAACAGGGTTTATTAACAGAGTATTAATTATCTTATAACAACATTACTTGATTAGTAAACACTATTATAATTCAACTATACTAACAGACATACATTACAAAACAAACAAGTAAACACAAAACATGGAGTGGGTGCGTGTGGGTGTGCATATGTGTGTGTGTGTGGGTGTGTGAGGGGAGGACTAGGGAGATAGTGGAGGTGTAGTCATGTGAGTGACGTAACCATGGAAACCAAGATGGCGGCGGGGTGGCATTTGTATGAAGCCCCTCCCTCACCAGAGCCAAGATGGCGGTTAGCCGCCGACTATAAATGGTTGAACAAAAAGAACAAAAGGGAAGTGATCCTTGAGCCTCATCAGTTGCAAAGGTAACTAATGAGTGGCCGATCAACTATCCCACAACTGCACTTTAAGGCAGTTTAAACATTGATATGGTTAATGAAAGAGAAGGAAGGGATAGAAGTAGAGAGAAAGTCCATACAGAATCTTCACTACGGCTGATCATATTGCGGATAATTAGATCAAAGTCCCAAACATACAGCTTTTTTTTTTACAGCAGTTTTCAAACATGGAATAACCTACACTAAATTAATCTCTGCCCAGACATACGCCTCTTACTGTGAGTTGCTCCGTTCCTTCGGAGTTGTACAGCAAAGTCCACTCTAGTGGTCTGTGGCACGGTCCGTGACTGGGCTCGGCGGTTCGACATCGTGCGCTTCAGGCGGCTATGACGGAATGCAATCCTCGGCAAATGCGGAGGAATCCAGGTACTCTAATTCTTGGAAGCAGGAAATTAAAGTCCGTTCAGCACTCTGTGGCTCTCATCGGGCTCTCATCAGGCGACTCAGGCGACTATGACGGAAATTATCTCTCGCCGGCAGCAGAGAGGTTCAATGAAAAGGTGCATCGATGTACACATACTTGCAGGTACTCACTGAGTACACACTGATTTGCGCAGCGGTCTTCAGTAGATCCAAAAGCAGTGGAAAAACACGGTGTGGGGAAACAAGCAAAGTATAGTCTATAGGTTCAGTCCGCGAGTTGGGGGCAGTGTTTTTAGCCTT
Organism: Chascanopsetta lugubris; assembly: GCA_016785325.1. Lineage (NCBI taxonomy): Eukaryota > Metazoa > Chordata > Actinopteri > Pleuronectiformes > Bothidae > Chascanopsetta > Chascanopsetta lugubris. Next base: position 46,558 of record JAFBJT010010123.1, on the reverse strand, counting down.
AAGGGTAAGAAGAAAATTGAGTAGTTAAAAAGGAAAAAAGATGCCCCCATCAGCAGCTGAGTCTTGAGGTATCTCTTCACTGTAAACGGTGCATGGGGAAAAAGTAATGGAGGAGCGGCACGGCAGTGTTTTATAACCTAAACGACATCACCGGGGACCCCCCGCTGGGGTTGTTGGGTTTCAGCCAATGCTGAAACCCAACGCAGAGTCCACATTCCAAGCTCTGAATCACACCTAGGTGTGAATAAAGGGGGTTTTGGGGGACCATTTGTGAGCACATGGCATGAGATCCCAACAGATTTTTAACTCACATTTAGTTCCATCTACCCAGGTTGAGATATGATATTATTGTTATGATGGGACTTACTCATCAGTGCAACGTGCGAGTCATAACATGAAAAGTGTTTCCTCAAAGAACAGAGATCCTTATCATGGAATGCGTGCACTTATCAGAGTTTGACCTTCCAGTTGGGGTTGGTTGTGTCTGAAGTGTTGCTGAGCAGATACATTTCAATAAAAACAGACATGCAGGAGATCAACCACCTCATATATAAACCAAATATTTGCTGGGCACCTGCATGAAATGGGATCTTTACACATCCCCATGACAACCTATTCATAATGGCTTCTAACTTTAAATCACATCAGGACACTGTCACATATACACCTTTTCCACCAAACCGTTTCCAGTGCTCATTCAGTGCAGGGGTCACGTGATGGGGTTTGTTGGTTCAGCTCCCATTCCTCTAAAGACCCTGTTTGTGTTTCCACCGGCAAGAGCCCAAGTAAGAGCCAAGTCATTACATCATCCTATAACGTTGGATAATGACTAGATTGCCCCCTCCCACTGCGCTCCAGCCCCTTCCTCTAATTATACTTTATTATTAATAGTTGTTATTACACTTGTATTCATTTGTTTATAAACTGTGTCGCTGCATTCAGCTTGAGACGCTGCCCTATTACCACCGCTGCTCCGATGACGAGCACTATCCCGTTCAGACCATTGCCGCACTCATACACAGGATATAACCCACTGCATCCATCTCCATCCTCTATTCCCCGTAATACTTTATAAAAATTTGTTGTTTGTTCATATACTGATCGACTGTGACGCTGCATTCAACGGAGGACGGCTGCTCCCACAACAAGTGCTGCCCCTGCCACAGCAGTAGGATGATCATAGTTTCATAAAGCAAATGGGGTTCCTTCTCAGTCGGCTGCTGTTTCATTATCATCATTATTATTATATCAGGCTAGCTTATTAAGCGTGGCATTTGTTGTTGGTCATAGTGACCACACCCTCCAATGTATTGGTGCCTGCCTGTAGACCAGCATTGAGTTGGTGCCTGGTTTGGCTCCCGTTTTGAGGGGCGGCGTAGGGGCGGAGCAGGGGCTCCAGCGGTGGAAACACAAAGAAATGGTGCCAAGGACTAGCCCAGGAAACTGTTTGGTGGAAAAGGGGCAATATTGTTGATAGTTACCAGCCTGTTTGAAAGATCCTCAATTCAAAGTAAACAATCAGTAAAGTCAATTAGAATTTTTGTAATTTTTACTTTCAAATTAGAATTCAGCCACAAATATCACTGTGGTGTGTGCTGTGCAAGAATAGACTTACCTTTTGTCATGTTTAACGAACTACATTTGGCATTAAATATCTTTGCAGACCAATAAAAATATATACATGAAGGGTCATACTATGTTCTCTTCAATGTCAACACTCACTGGGAGCACTAACCCATCAAGACCATTGACCACTTTAAGCACTTTAAGAGGATAGTGAAAACAGGAGCTGAACAACATCTGAGACCATGAGCCTGTTCCAACACTGGCAAAACATAAGTAGCATGACCCCAAAAATGTGTTAATTAAGTCTCTTCAAATCTATCACAGGATTTTAACCTGTCGATAGGAGATTTACGACTGTGACAACGGTTCATTTCTCACCTACTGATATGTGTCTCGATGTGCCAAACAAAGTATAGAGCAGAACAGGGTAGAAGGAGGAGTAGAGGCCATAAACTGGAGGCACTGCTGCCAGCATAGCATATGCTAGACCTGTGGGTCAGAGAGAGACACAGAGGGAGAGATGTAAATAAACAGTTCCAGGGACAGAGCGATTGCAGTGATATCTTTGAGTAGCAGATAAACCAAAGTAAAGACAGTGTGAATCCAACAGCCGATCCCTGAGGAGTCCACAGCTGTGTCATTCCAGATGCTTGTGGCTACTGTACAACTCAGTGCTGCTGGGACTGAGGGGAACTGACCTTGAGGCAGCTGCACGACTCCTGTGCTGAGACCCGAGACAATGTCTGAGAACAAGTACTGTTTGACTGGATAGGACGGCAGCCATGTCAGGATGGGCAGGAAGCTCAGAGTGGCTGCCTTCAACCTGGCTGATGAACACCTACAAAACGAGACATAAGATGAATTCTGAATACTTATTAACACAATATTTAATACAATGTTTCCTGGATTTCAAATCCAAGTTTAAATAAGCTTTCATGCTATTTTTGGACTGAGTCATTCTTCCATGAATAATGAACATTGACTTGGTCTATTACATTTATATTGAATAAGCAAATTCTAGGTTTCATGTTTGTTATGGTTTGTTTAAAGATCAGTGTTTAAGATTAAATTAAATTATTTCCAATTATACAGTCTGGAATGAAATATATTATTTTACAGATGATTTTATTAGTGGGTAATCTTCTGACTGTGTTAACTATTGTTGAAATTACCCTAAATTGAGCCCTTTATTTTTTTATACTGAGAGCAGGTCCCCTTTAGGGAAGTTCCCATGTTAACTAGCATGCTAGCTTGCCATTATTTTTCACCTTGGCACTCTCTTAATTCTACAGACTGTACTTTCAAAACATATCTTCAATTCTATTCATAATTCTCCAACCACTGCTATGTATGAGAAGGGAATCATTCGGCCTTCAAAGGATCGAAACAATAGATCAATCACTTCAACAAATAAAAACAATATCAATGTTGTTTTTATGGATTCAAATTCTGACAAGAATTCAAAATGATATACTACATGTTCAGCATTAATAAATTACACAAAATAGACCCAACAATTGGAAATACTTTTGTTTATGTTATTGATAACATTCTAGCAAATGTAGTAGTAACAATAAACCATATTTAAACCTGATATGTTGTCGAATTTTCATTTGTTACCACATTACCTGTTTCTATACAGATGTTTCTCAATACAACTATTCACCCACTCTGATATCAGGTGAACAAAGGAAGGACTGATTGTCACAACCCAAATCAGTCAAACTTACCTGAAGTGATTTGCCAGCCGCTGTTTGAAGGTGGTGGAGTTTTCTTTCTGGCTGAGAAGGTTTGAGCGGACAGAGGTTTCATTATAAACCGGACGCTCAATCCTGTACATGAGCTGTGGTTCTGCATCCTCCACTCTGGCTGCTGCTGCTGCTTCTTCTTCTTCATGCTCCATGCTGTTGACGGAGCTACTGACTGTGCTGAGTTGGAGTTTATGTCACTCAGGTGTTAATTATCTCTCCCACTCTGTCATCTCCAACATTAACCTGCACTGTGTCTCGATGATTCCAGTTGAAATGCTCCAACTTCAGTGTGTCTCCACTTGGTGTTTCCTCCTCCTGGGTCAGGAGACAACAAGATGGAGGGGCTTACATTCCAGTGATGAACGTTAGCCTTACTTGCTTCAATACTTTGAAATGATAGCAAGGCACAGAGTGATAATAACCACCCTGGCCTCTGTGTTCTGTACATTTTTGTGCTGATAACAAGTGTAAACAGTAACATTTCCAAGGCTTCAGTGTTTGTCTAAAATCTGTAACCTTTGTCCAATAGCGCAACTATAAACTATGCTTGAGCGTTTTACTGACCATATGGCCACAACAGGATGTTACTCTGGTAACTTGGGCAGATTGGAGGTGCCAATGTTCAATACCACTTTCAGAGACCACTGGTTGTGGTGGTAAAATTAAATTTACATCATAGCGGTAATAAAACAAATCAGGATAACATTCTCCAAACCACAACAAACAATAAGTTGCCAGGTAAGATGGTGCAAATTAACCTGCTGGACAAATAAGATGCAAGGTGCTGTGGTCTCATCTGGCAGGTGGATCCTTACATTTATGATGTCAGAGCCAAATTGATAATAAAACACTGTTTGGATGACCAGATGTCAGAAAATCTGAAAGATTATACTCTCTGAACATAGTTTTTGTTGTGGTACTTCGACTGAACAGCTGCTGGTATTTATATATTTAGACTCATGTTAGGATTCACAATTTAGTTTCAGGTTATGCATTCAAAGTGACTATGTTAATGGCTGTAATTATAATTAATTTACATAGAAATGGGTATACCTTTTCAGAAATGATACACACCTTTAATGTTACTGGATGAAAACCGCGATGTTTGTAAATTCTTTCTTGTTTAAATATATAGGTACAAGATTCAGTGACATAAGATCTGCCGGTGTACACAAGACCCTCTAACCTTACTCTACCCTTCTGAGCATATAGGATAATCTATTATGCCTTCAGTTATCAATCACATTTAAAGGTTGTCTACGACGTTGTCCACAACGTTGATGTTGACACCTTGTCCTACAGACAGGAAATCGACTTGTTCATTTCCTGTAAGAAATACTACCGTATTATGAAATATTATAAACAAAATTACTCACATTTGTGGGCAAAAAGTATTTCTAAATAAAAAAAAAAATCATATTGGAACTCAAGCTAAATGGCAGAATTGCTCGGACTATTGGAGTTTTGGTCCCCACAGTGTGGAGTAGGGTCTCCTCCCCACACGGTTTAGCTGAGGGTTTAGTCGCAATTAACTGCCACTTAATTAGTTCATCACTTAACACACTAATATTCAAGTTAAAGCCCGTTTAATTCCATTTCAAAACAAAGTACCCATACTGTTTTAAGGCTCGGCTATTTTTTGTTTAGCTCACCTCCGTGCAACAGTTAAGCTAGCACAAAAGTGCTAACAGCAAACCTCTTACCTCCGTCCTCCTACTGCTACTGCTATGGATGCTGCGGCTCACAGACAACACACATTTATCTCCCTCACACACACAAACACACACACATCTCTCCTGTTGAAGACACCCAGGAACTGCCCTTTTACTAACGACACACGCTGACACGAGGACACACACAGTATCCACCACGACAAAGATGGTTTGCGTTGACAGGAGGCGCTACTTTGTTGAGAAATCCCTCTCCACGCTCAGGATGAGAGCAAATCCGTGACGCATGCGCACTTTGCGTAATGTCAGCAGGTTTGTAGTCCTGGAAGTTATGAGTGCCTCCAAGCATGGTGGATTTCCAAACCTTTGTTGTTGTACAGATTTTAGTCTCAGATTTGAGTCCGCCAAAACGTGTATATATAGACTTTAGACTATACATAATGAATGAAATGTTAAAACAATATATTATTATATCAATAATTGTAACTATTGTGTGATAACATAAAATATATGGACTCACAATTGGGAATAAAATCAAGTTTATGAAATGTGAAATCAGAATGAGAGCTCTTTGCCTCTCGCTGCAGTGTGCAGTGTGTGTGTGTGTGTGTGTGGTGTGTGTGTGTGTGTGTGTGTTTGCGTCAAAACAAGTCATAACTATGTTTGTAGTTGGAGTAAACCTTTGTAACATTCTGTGTGTTCAGGTCCTGCGGTGGTGGAGCATCACATGCCCCGCCTCCTCCTCCTGTGGCGCTGTGTGTTTCCCGCCTCGCTCAGGGAGCAGGAGATGGAGCTGCGACGAGGGGACTACTTCACGTGGCAGGTTACACTGGAGGGGCGAGCGGGGGCGCTCTGCGGTCAGCACACACACACACACACACACACACACTTTATATATGTGTTGTGGTGACGAGTATGTCTGAACTGTGTGTGTGTGTGTGTGTGTGTGTGTGTGTGTGTGTGTGTGTGTGTGTGAGCAGCCATGAAGAACCTGCTGCTGCACTGCAGGGAGCTGGTCACTGATGACATCATCGGCCGCCTGCTCACACCACTGGTCTGCGCCGTGACCCTGCTCACCAAGTCAGTCCCTGATTCATTAAAGGTCCAGTGTGTAGAGGGTCAGAGAGGGCGAATGTATGAAGCGGTGTGTTTACCCAAGTGTGTGTGTGTGTGTGTGTGTGTGTGTGTGTGTGTGTGTGTGTGTGTGTGTGTGCCCGGACCCCCAGGTTGCCGGCTCTCCTCCGGTCTCACAGCTCGTCTCTGCGTTGTTACTCTGTGATGTACAGACTCAGAGTGTACGAGCTGCTCGCTCTGCTGCCCCCTCACACCTACCAGGGTAACTACACCACTACCCCCCCCCCCCCCCATTAACGTTAGGTCAAAGATTGGCTTCCTCTCTGTCGCTGTCGGTTGAGTTGTGGGCGTGTCCTCCGACTCCTCCCCCTGCAGAGAGCTTCGGGTTGGTGATGAACCAGCTGGTCTCTGATCTGTGCTGCCATGACAACCTGAACCAGCAGTGCTCAGAGCTCACTCTGCTGCCGCCCCTCTGTCACCATGACGACCTGCAGCTGGCTGGCCCCGCCCTCCACCACAGCGACCACAGATTCATCGAGGAGCAGGTGACGCACTCTGTTCTCTCCGGCCTCGGTCACACGCGGCAGCAGTTCACCGTGAGTGACGCGTGTCGTGTTTCCGCCACAGCTCCACGCCAGCGGTGTGGGAGGAGCCTCACTGGACAACGACCCCTTCAGTCTGTGTGAGAGAGGTGATGAAGCTCCTCCTGCTCCTCTTCCTCCTCCTGTCGCCCTGAACGCCGCCGCCGTCCGTCTCTTTGGAGCCGTCTTCCCCCACATCATCTCTGCTCAGAGGTAACTCACCCGGACACGCCCCCCCACCACCCCACCCTCACCCTGATGACCACCCTCAGCTGTCCTGTGAACAGGTGGGCAGGATGCAGCACCATCTAGTGGTGAAGTGATGTAACGTGTGTGTGTGTGTGTGTGTCAGAGTGAAGATAGTGGAGCAGTTTGTAGAAGCTGTGAACCAGCTGAAGGGTCAGCGGCAGCTCACCGTACAGACCCACGTGTGTGCTGCCCTCTGCAGTCTGCTGAAGGTACTGCACCCGTCACCATGACGACTCCATGCTCTCTATGTTCTGATCTTCAGCTGGTCAAACATCTCTCCTCCTCAGCTTCAGGGCAGAACTCGGGGCTCACTGGGTCCAGAGGAGATCCGCGCCCCGGCCTTGTCCCTCCTGTCGGGGGCGCTGGAGAGCGACAGTCCCGTGCTGCGCTGCCTGGCTGCCGAGGGTCTGTCCAGGCTGGTCCAGGTGGTCCGAGACCCTGGGTTCACCGTGTCTGTGTCTCTGCTCTGCTTCGACAGGTGAGTCAACACCTCACCAGGTTCCTCAGTCTGTCAGGTTCAACCACCAGGGTCCGAGCCGCCTCCCTCAGTGTGATGGTTGATTAAAGTGTGTGTGTGTGTGTGTGTGTGTGTGTGTGTTCAGGCTGAAGACGGCTCGAGACGCAGCATCCCGCAGTGGCTACGCCCTGGCTGTGGGGGCGCTACACCGCCACACAGGAGGAATTAGCTCAGCTCAGCACCTGTCCACCTGCCTGGGAGTCCTGTTCACCCTGAGCCAGGACACCACCTCACCTGAGGTCCAGGTACACACACACACACACACACACACACACACACACACACACACACAGCCTGTCTGGATCCTCATGTCCTTTGTCCTCACCGGGTCCAGACCTGGTCCCTCCACAGTCTGTCCCTGATGGTGGACCTGTCCGGTGGTCTGTATCGAGCCCACGCCGAGCCGTCCTTCACGCTGGTGCTCCGCCTCCTGCTGTCGGCTCCACCCACTCACCCTGAGGTCCACCGCAGCCTGGGACGTTGCCTGCACGCCCTCATCACCTGCCTGGGCCCTGACCTGCAAGGTAAGACCCCGCCTCTTTCACACCTGCAGACACAGATCCTCGTATACTCCTTTTACATGTTGGCTCCGCCCACTCCACTTCCTGTGAGACGCTATGATTCAGCTTCCCGTTCTTAGTATGTGAACCTCCATGTTCGCTCTTTGCGGTGAAACGTGTGGAACAGTTGAAGACAGACCCTGTCGCTCTGCGCTCCTTGTTGTGTGTCAGCTGAAGGTGGCGCTGTGGCGGCTCTGCGCTCCAGCTGTCTGATTGGATGTGGGGTGATGCAGACCAGTCCTGACTGTCTGGTTCAGGCCAGATCCATTTCCTGTCTGCAGCAGCTGCACATGTTCTCACCTCCACACGTCAACCTGGCCAACCTGGTTCCTGCTCTCTGTGTGAGTACACACCTGCACACCTGCACACTTACACACCTGCAC
>JAFBJT010010123.1:19277-35371 GCA_016785325.1 Chascanopsetta lugubris | reverse complement strand
TTAACATTACAATACTGAGAATAATGCAAACTGTAAAATTGGAAACAGAAAACTATGAACTGATCCAGGCATTAACTTGACATGTAAAGTAATAAAAAAAAAAAACAAGCTGTAAAAATAGAATAAATAAAAATAAATAAATAAAAGTTTGCAAAAATATGTAACCTTAGCCAGAGCAAGGGTCTGGCAAGGGCCCTTATCTTCCCCTTGACTAAACTGCCAACTAAGGTCTACACAAACAAAGTGGAGGTTAAACATCAAGAAACTCTTAAAACAGTACAGTGTGTATAGCAGTACAATAAGAATAGCATACCACACCATGGGATCCCTTCTTTACTTCCAATACCTGGAAATTGGGGCCAGAAACAACACACTCATCTTCCCGCCTTTTAATCACGGTGTCACGGGACCATTACACACGAACACATCAATCTCAAGCCTTCAGCCTCTTCTCCTGCGCATTTTTAATGCATAGAAAAACAGGTCTAATAACACAACCAGAATAAAAATCAAATGTTGGCTGTGTAGAAATTAAACTCTTAAGATGAAAAACCTTTATTTAAAAAAAAAATCTACTTCATGACCAACAATGAGTTTGGGCCACCATCCATTTTCTACCTCAAACCTCGGCAGGTTTTTCTAACAACATCCACATTTACAAACATCTGACCAACAAAACTTAATTTCAGACCATGGTGGTTACACATGCATCGGGTTCAACATTCAGTTTAAATGACCACTTAAAGGTGTAGCGGAAAATACCTGTCATTGCGCCCCGACTGGAAATCAGCTGATCCACGGCCGCATTTTACCTTGATGAAGACTCAACGTCACCGGGCCCGGAGGTTTTTGACGACAGCAATGCCGCGATGAATGACAGTCGATGTGATGTCCTCCTCTGTGGTGAGAGTCAGTAAAGTTCTTCTAACCGATAAACTACAAAGTATCACAAACATTTCCGACCTGAAGTGACAGACGCGGGAAAATCTCTTCCGGGAACCAACCTAAGCCATTTTAACTTCCTCTTTTTATATCCGCTCCGGTCTTGTGACTTCAATTCCCAGCATGCACCTCCCCCAGGGCGTTAACGTACCGCTCGGCCAATCGTCGTCTTCCATATCTGACGTCATCTATTTGAATTTCCCTCCAAATTTGGACTTCCGTATATGGATGAAGACAATTGGGCGAGAGCTACGTAAACATCTCGGTGGAAGTGTATGCTGGGAATTGGAGTCACAGATTTAGAAACCCTCTGTAAGGATAAAGATACAGCAATGCTGACGTTGTTTACTGGGATTAGATCGTTCTTTTGGTACAAATATATTTTTGTTAATGACATTATATCATGATTAATATCTTTATGACTACACTATGATTATGATGATGATGCTGGTGGTGGTGATCATTATTATTATTATTATTATTATTATTATTATCATTATTATTATTATTGTTTTATCATATTATCATTGTTGTTGTTATTAAACAGTTTGTCGTGATCTCATCTGTCTCAACAGTGTGGACAGTATTGATGCAGGTGCTGGACTACAACCAGCAGAGGGAGCCAAAGTTGAGGAGCCGTGTAACAACGCACATTTAAAAAAAATAAGGTAATGTAAGTACAATTGGCTGAGAGCTATGTAAACGTCCCGGCAGAGGTGCATAATGGGACATTGGTGTCACAAGACAGATTGTGAAAAAGTTATCAAAACCTCAGCAAGGATAAAGATACAGCAATGTTGACATTGTTTACTGGGGATACATCTTTTTTTGTTTTACTAAAATTGTATTTTGGGTGATAAAATTATATTATGATTGTTACTATGATGAAATATTATTGTTGTGGTTGTTGTCGTTGTTGTTATGCAGATTGGAGTGACTTCTTCTGCATTAGCTGTTTTGACAGTATTGATGCACCTTACATCTTCTCAGCTGCTGGACTACAACCAGCAGAGGGAGACAAAGATGCAGAGCCGTGCCTGTTTTCCTGATGACATCGTGAGATGTGACAGCTCAAATTATATCTACAGCTGACTTCATCTCCATGACGACTGAAGGACGCTGTCTCATTCACCTGCCAGTCAATAACTGTGGTTATAGTAGTGACGTGACTTCACATGCTAACAAGCTAGCAGCTTGGATAAGGGGAGATGTCGGTGTCGCACTGTGTCTTGTTGAGGTAAAGTGGAGGAAACACTGCCATCATGTGGTGTAATGTAAAAGTTGCACTTATTTAACGTATGTGTGTGTGTGTGTGTGTGTGTGTGTGTGTGTGTGTGTGTGTGTGTGTGTGTGTGTGTGTGTGTGTGTGTTTGTCAAGCAAACATAACCTTGAAAAATGTGTTCTTGGTTACTATTGATATTAAAACATTTTAGCATGTTTTCACTCTGGCACTACAAATTGTTTTTTATGTTTTTTTTGTGTGTTTGCCAAGGGCCTTTTCTCATAAAAAAAACTCATTACATTTATGTAAATAAAAATGCTGCAATGTATCAAAAGCTTTTTTTGCATACAAGTAAATAAATGAAAAGTGACATTTAAATACTAGTACACACATTTATTTTGACACCTTCATGGTAAAAAACACATTCATCAACATGGGCTTTGTGCAGCTGGTTTCGCAAATATTTTACCACACATCTTATTTACAATAGACATATTGATAAGAATAATAAGAATAATAAGAATAACAAGAATAATAATAATAATGTCTTGCATTGACAATGTAATATTACCAAAATGCAGTTTAGCTAAAACAAAGATTGAATCCTTGCTTAGGAGTTTACAACATTCCGTCGTTTCAGGTTTTCTGACTCCAATTCCCAGCATGCACTTCTACTGTGACTCAGCTAATCGGCTTCTTCCATATGCGGAAGTCCGAATCAGGAGTTTGATGTTATCGCGAGACGTGACAGAGCTCACCCCTCTGTGGCTCCAGCTGACTTCATCTCCATGACGACTGAAAGTTGTTGTCTCCTTCACCCGTAAGTCAATAATTGTGGTCACAGCAGTGAAACTACTGATAAACATGCTAACGAGCTAGCAGCCTGAACAACGTCAGCTCTCGGTACAGAGAGCCGATGCCGCAGTGACGTGTACGGATTCAGTAGTAACGAAGTAATGAAGTCTGATGCACAACAGCTGTGTCTCTGCTCATTCCATTGTTGTTTGAAATGAGCTGTGGTTGAGACTCACCGTGTCTTGTTGAGGTGAAGTGGAGGAAACACTGTCATCATGTTACGTGTGTGTTCAAAACAACCTTCGATAATAAGTGAAAGAAATTCTACATTAATGATATGAAATGGTTATTGTGATCGTATCGTGTTTTAGTACTATTACTATTCATTTAAAGATTTGCACAGTTTATTTGTACACTCCAAATTGAGCTTTATGGGTTTTTGCCTAATAATGATGATGATGATGATAATAATAATAATAATAATAATAATAATAATAATAATAATAATAATAATAATAATAATAATAATAACTTTATTACAGACTCAAGGTCCAGATAAAAGACAAAACAATACACACAATACAATATGTGTTGTGAAGGACTTTTTGTGAGTATTTTTGGAAAATTCTCAAAATATTATATTTCTAATTTCAAAAGTAATACACTGCTTTTGTGCAATTTTGTGCAAAAAACACACTGTTAAAAAGTCCTATAAAGTGATTACTGATTGTGATGACTGACCTTTCTTTTCTTTTTACCACTATTTATTTATGACAGGGAAACTAAAAGTGACCTCAAGGATGATGTCGTGCACAAACAGCATGTTATTGTTGCTGCAAGTAAAAGAAACTAAAAGAGAAATCACTGCAAATATTGTTCCACAAATTTATTTTCACACCTTCATAACAAAAGAGACACATTCGTTCACAACAACGTGGGCTTCCGGTGAAGCTGGTTTCACAAATATATTACCACTCATCTTATTTACACTGACTTCTTCTCTTAAGACACAACACCGAGTGTTAACTCACATAAATATCATGCAACTTAAAACATTTCTTTAAGAAATGATCTACTCTCCCCCCCACACACCCACGTCCACACCCCCACATGCTCTCAGCAGCGTGGGTAGGAGAGTCTGAGCTGCTCGTTCATTAACGCTGCGGAGCTCAGCACGTGCGGGGGGCACAGATGAGTCCTCGGAGCCTGCAGGAGCCCGGGGACCAAAGTGGCCCCGGGGCCCGACATGGGGTGACCGTACACGGGAGCGGGTCGCAGGCTCTGCGTCGGGTTCTGGGGGGTGAAGGGAGAACCGGAGGGCTTGCTGATGATGCTGTCGATGCTGAATGAGCACTTGGCCGGGGGCCCCGGCTTTGGCCCCGGCGCGCACGGCTGCGCCCGGGGGTCTTTGGCACCGTCGCGCTTCCCCTGGCTGCCGCCCACGGTCTGCGGCAGGAGGTGGAAGCCGGATGGGGGCATCATGATGCCCTCCTGCAGGGCCACGTACCGGAGGGGAGCCGCGGGCGGGGGGCTCACCTGGCCCTGGACGTAGTACGGGTGCCCGTAGGGCCGGTGGTGGAAGTTCATGCCGGGGTAAAACATCAGCCCCTCTTTGCCGAACTCGGGCTGGTTCCTCTTGAATCGTTTCCTGCGGCGCAGGAAGCTGCCGTTGTCGAACATGTCCTCGGAGGCCGGGTCCAGCGACCAGTAGTTGCCTTTGCCCGGGTTGCCGGGCTCCCTGGGGATCTTGATGAAGCAGTCGTTGAGGGACAGGTTGTGCCGGATGGAGTTCTGCCAGGCGGGGAACTTGTCCCTGTAGTAGGGGAACTTGTTGCTGATGAAGTCACAGATGCCGCTCAGCGTGAGCTTCTTCAGGGGGCTCTGCAGGATGGCCATGGTGATCAGGGCGATGTAGGAGTAGGGGGGCTTCACGCAGCTGCCCTGCGCCTTCCTCGTGGGCGGCTGCGCGTCTGCGTAGAAACTGTTCTCGCTCTCCCCGGACGAGTCCGGCTCCGACGAGTCGAACTCGGCGCCGGAATCTGCCGAGGAGCCGGCGTCCGTGGACATCACGTCTCCAAACAAGCCACCTGGCTGATCCTCGCCAACGATGTCGATCTCCTCCTCCTCTTCCTCCTCCTCTGGACACAAACCCGCGTGTCGTGACGCGTCGAACTCACTGGAGAGAGTCATCGTCACACGTGGAACGAGCGACAACAACAACACCAACAAAACAAAAACAAAAAAGACGCAAATAGTCAACAGTGCCAAAGAGGCACCACTGGATCACCGTGCGTAAAAACGACCAGTCATGCGTAAAAGCGCATCTGTGGATCCCCGTGTCAGTGTCGCGTACCGGCTGTGTGCTGTGATAGTGGGAGCTGTGGGATTTATATGTTGAGAGCCCGGTGCCCTGGGGGCCAGTCCCTTTTTGCCCCTGAACCTATCAGAGTGGCCCCTCACAGCGGGGAGCAGGAAACGGGAGTGCAGGTGGGAGGGAGCAGGGGCCCGTTCATTCAGAGGCAACACACCGTTTCAGAGGGGATTCCGTTTGTTTGAACCAATATGGCTAACATTTATTCACACCATTCATTGTTTAATTTATCACTTACAATTCAAAAAAGCATAGACTAGCTTTGGATACATTGGCATTGCGTGCTTTTACGCACGAGGTTTCATTTTGGATAGATTTGGTGTGAGTCTTTGGAGTTATGGTGATCCTGCCCTGTGTCTGCCATCCTTAATCATTTGATTTTTTTTTTTTTACAAATCTTGCAGCAGCTCAGTCGGAGGTGTGATGCTCATGGGATTTTAACACCACGCCTAACCCCCCCCCCCTCCCCTCAGAACCCCCGCGGGTTCGTTTAGTTTGCCACCTCTGGATGCCCGCAGGTGATGTGACCATGAAAATGGCCGTGGTGGGGCTCCCCGCTGCCCGCAAAGAAAAGAAGCAATGGTCATCTTAACGAGACCATCAGCATCAGAATCGAGAAGGAAACGGCTCAGCTGCTCGGTGCGTTCAGGGGCCACAGGGCTCAGCCCCGCTTTTTACGACCCGGGATGAATAAGCAGCAGCGGAGTGATCCTCAAAGCAAAGAGGCTCAGCGGCGGATGTGTGCTGATAAAACATCTCCATTGCAAATGACCGAGATGGGAAAACTCCACCTATTTCCTCACCTGACCAGGCCCTACTGTGTGTGTGTGTGTGTGTGTGTGTGTGTGTGTGTGTGTGTGTGTGTGTGTGTGTGTGTAACTAAACAATGTTGTAATTTGTCAAGTAAGAATAAACCCTAAAAAGAAGCTGCAGGTGAAGGTGACAGAGCTTAATACTGCAAAGTAAAACTGAGCCATTAATTCAAATATATACTCAATACAATTGTATATAAATAAAGATTTGAGTCCAGTATCAGCAGAAACCTGATTACACAGCACTGACACATGTTTATATAAATAAAGTATTTCAACTCAATGATAAAATAAAGTTGTTATTCACTCAACTTTAAAGCATTTCTCCCCGTTCAAAGCTTAACTCTTTGTGTCTGTTTCAAGACAATGAGAGTTAAGATGTTAATGCTCCTGGAGCCTTTTCACACATTGTTGAGTATCTTATAGCCACTTTACCACTTTATAGCCCTTTGTTATAATATTATAGTTTTCTTACTTGAGCTAGAACGAGTAAATCTTTTTCATATGACATTACAAGATTACAAAAAGTCTTCTTCAGAGAACAAAATGACATTTTTTATTTTGAATAATTTAAAAATACAAAGCGACTCTGCTACATTTTCTTAGTACAGTTTTCAGGTGTGTGACAGACTGAATACAGTGTGTGAATTCAAGGTCCCCACGTTCTCAAATATTTCAGGAGTATCTCTATGAAGATATTTTGATTAAAGTTTTGTGTATGACCATTGCTGACTTTATTTTTCAACCATTAACTCTAGTGGTCATTTTTAATATGCGAAGCACATCAAATGGTATTTTACCCAGCAGCAAGATAAACTCTGTGGCTTTTAAAGCCGTTTGTGATGCATCACCATCATCATCATCGCAGCTTCAACCATCCTCACACAGGCTGATCCTCATCTTCATGAAGGACAGGAATTAACATCTGGAACAGTCCCAGGACTCACAGATGGGCAAAGCCACAGTATCTGTTCCAGGTTCAGCAGGTACATTTTTTTTTCTTTTTTTTTTACCAAGACGAAAGAAGAAGATCACTCGGGTGACGTTCTGTCGGCCTCCTGCATCACTCTGGACATGAACTGCTCCTGCAGAAGCTCTTTGTCCAAGTTCCTGCCTGCAGAGGACACAATTGACCGTTTAGGGATTTCTTCAGACTTACTGTGATACTAAAAATGGCCGAACCGTTTTCAAATAAACTGCAAACTGTTATATTTACAGTTTTCGACAAAAAAACTGAATTTGTATGGAAATGATGAGTTGTGTGGAGCAAAATTACAGCTCAAAACTTTGTGCCATAATAGATGAGAAATGATACGATGGTTTAAAGGTCCAAGAGTGTAGGATTGAGTGAGATCTAGTGGTGAAGTTGTACACTGCAACTGAAAACCTTTCATGTGATCCTTCTCTTCCAAGCATGTAAGATAGATTATATGTATGCTTTTTAATTTTTAATTTTTTTTATTAACATTCAAATATGTTCATTTGATCCATTCTGGCCTTACAGTCCAAAACATGGTGGAGCAACATGGCCGCCTCTGTAGCCTCTCGTGATAAAGGGCTCATCGTTGGGCTCTGACAACAACAATATTTAGGGATGGTCAGGAGAACATCTTCATGCTGCCATTTCCACTGATAGATCAATTTCACCACCAATGGTGCGTGAAACTATGGCGGAGGATGGATCAGCGAAACAGAGCGCACGGAGCTGCTCTCCTTCCCATGTGGCGTTTAATCATTACGTAAAAAAGCTAAACACGTGAAAGAGGTGTGTGTGTCTTCACCTATGAAGACCAGTCGGTTGATCCGTGGGTTCTCCTCCCAAACCTGCGGAGTCTCATTCAGCTCGTACAGCTCGTGGACCCCCTGCAGCATCACTTGGTGGGTGTTACCCGCAAAGGACACTATGCCCTGAAAACACACACGTCACAAGTCGGCAGTGACACATTAACCAGCACTGAATGGAGCATCTGGAGCCGCTTAATAATAAGGTAACACAGCGGCCGTTATTGATCAGCGCGCACCGCTGAGCTCCATTGTACCTTTAAGCGGATGACGGTCATGGGCTGCCCCTCTTTGTTTGTCAACATCTTTTCCCATAAGAGCTCCTGAAACAGAGGGAAATGGCCGTTTACTTTGCAGAGTCATAAGAGCAGCGGGAGGGGAGGAGAGAGGCAGGCTGAGTGTACCTGGATGAAAATGTTCAGAGCGTCCTCAGAGAGATCTCCGCTCGCTTCAAACGTCACCGTCACAATACTCTGGGAAATATCATAGAAAATTAAGCACAGACGTTATTTAAACGCATAAAGTATGTTTGACATTTTGTCAAAACAGAACACCAGAGAAAGTTTAAATATAAAATAATAAACACAAAATAAAGTACAAATAATATTAATAACAATACTAATAATAATAATAGATGGGTGGATAATAAAATAAATAACTTTCAGTTTATGAGTCACTTTGGATAAAAGCAGTGGAAACGCCGTCATACACCACAATAGAATAAATTAAAACAATCCATTAAGAAGTATTCAAAAACTAACCTCTACTAATGCAAATTGCAGTCATGCCCATTTTACAAAGTTGACAAATTCAAGCAGTTATATTTATAATCTAACTGATTATATTTGTTAAATATACAATCTTGAAAAGTAAGCATGTTTATTATGGAAAGGTCAGAAAAAAAAAGAGTAGATAAAGTGAAGTTGCAGGAAATAAAAAAAACACTTAAATAAGTTACAAAGTACCTGAAATTAAACACAATGAAAGTAAATTGCACTACTGATTTAGCATTTTTGAATTTTCTATTTCAGCAAAAACAAAGGCAAGCAATCTCACTTTAAAAAAAAAAAAAGAAAAAGAAAAATGTAACAAATATCTGTGTTTTCGACGTTAGCAAAGTCATAATGAACATTAAACAAAAGACGTGGTTTTTACGCCCCGGCTGATGACTTTGTCAACGACTGTGTCAAAAGCCACAACTCCCAACAACGGCACCTCACACTCCTATTTCTCACACTCACTCACCCAGTTTCTCTCTCTCTCTCTCTCTCTCTCACACACACACACTCCTTGATACTTCCTCGCAGCACTTAAAGGGCATTTTGCAGATATTTGGGGGTTATTGTGTTGAAGTGTTAAGGTTACACACTTCCTTGTCATTTGGTATAACAACAGAAAAACAGCATTCTCATTTACATGAAAAGAGCAACGCCGGGGGAGGAGGGAGAGGGGGTGGTGGTTGGGGGGGTCGGGGGAGTGGGGGGCTGGTCTAAGGGATGCTGGGCCTCATGCGGGAAAGAGGGACGCGGGGAAAACAGACAACAATGGCGTTATTTGCCCACACAAACAACCCACTGCCCCTCTCCTTTCCTCATCCTGTGATAAAAGTTCATGGTTATAAAGAAGCACCATGAGGACGAGCTCTAGGGAACAACAGCTCACTCTGATGACAACACCAGTCGTCAGAGGAATTGGGAAATAACTTTTATGGCTCATCTTACAGGAACTAACTTCACTAAAATGCTGTTGGACTCTGGGAGTCAGATTTATCTGTGATGAAATGGTTACCAGGAGGTTCCCTGTTCATATGTCGCATGGATTTGCTGATTCCTTAGTGACTTTCTTGACCTTTATCCTTCACGTTATGACATCTAGAGCTAATTCAAGCCGTAACATGCAGCCAAGAATCCGGCCAGTCTGGCCGAAGCGGTCTACGATCAATGTCCACGACTCGATACTGCATCTATTTGTAGTGTGACGAGAAAACATCAAAAGCCTCGAGTTGATCTCGAGCACAAAACCCAAAGCAGGGAGGGAGTTTTCACTACAGTGTCACAGCCTGAGGGAATGCAGAGGGGGAAAGATTTTAGCCTCAGGAAAAGTCCCCCCTCCCCTTTTTTCTTTCCAGTCTGTAGGAAATGATGTGTTGAAATAAATTAGCAAACAAAACAAGGAAAACTTGAAGAGAGCCAGTGCAGGGAGCGGGTAAGTGTGAAAGAGTTCAGACGATACCTTGTCGAGATGAGGCCTGGAGGATTTTACGAGCTGCAGCTTCTCGGCCAGACTTTCAGAGGAGAGAGAAGATGGAGAGATGTTTCAATATTTCAATGAAAATATCAACGTTAGTTTAACTTAGAAAGGTTCAGGAAATGAAGAGAAATGTGTACGCACATGCAGTGAACCAAAGATAATTCTGGAATTAAAATTCAAAGTGCTTTGTTTATCTCTATATCTACAGTCAGCACGGATACAGCCTGGGACTTCTTTGAAATAAAATGGGATGATAATAAAATATTTTGGCGTCGCCTCTGTTCTGAATATATCAACTAATACTGATGTATTAACATTAGAATTGATGATTTCTTGCCATGATTTTAAACATCTAAAAAAAGCTCAGAAGAGTCGTATCAATATTAACAGTGAAGTGAAGTGTCTCTGTTGCACATTCAAAGTTCAGTGTACAGGATTGTGTGACATCCAGTGTTGAAGTTGCACGTTGCATCTGAGGCCTAAACACCTCACCCGTCCCTTCTGAGCATGTGACCTTTAATTATCATTAAAAGTCAAACAGTTTGACCCTTCTGGGCTACTGTAAAAACATGGCAGCCTCTGTATGGATACATTCAAGGCTAAGTGACAATTCAATTTAAAGCACACTTATAAAAACATCAATGTAATTATTAAATGTCTACCAATAGAAATGAATATAAATTGACCTAAATCATAAACACTGAACCTGTTAATGGTTGTGGGTTAATGGTCTCATTAAAAAAGGAAGTTCTAATTTTTGATTTCAGTTATATCTTGGAAGCAATCATTTCTATTTCAAAAACACAAACAAAATCCTGTATTCCTCATTCCTCCTTATTTCTGCCATATGTAAAAAAAAAAAAAACACTTATATTCAGTTTCCTTATTCAAATAAAAGTTAAATAAACATCTAAGGAACGATTCCTTTTAGAATCATCCTTTATCCTCTCTGCATTTGAAGAGTGGATTATGGCATTTTGGACCCTTCCCCTTTCTTTACCTTTTGTGTGATTCTCACAGTACAGCACAAAGTGTTCTGTATCAGTGCTTAATGACGCAGCTCTGAATGGACTTGTGAAAACTTTAGAAATGGCAATTAAATCCTACAAAACACTCACCACCACCACCCCCCAAACAAACCCCGGCCCTCATTCTTCCCAGCGGACCTCACAAGGAGGCCTAAATGTTGTGCCCAGCAGCTCCGGCCCTGTGTGCTGTTAGTGCCACACAGGCAGAGCGGCGGGGGGCCGCTTCAAACAGCCAGCATGTGATCCGGGAGGGGGGGCGGGGGGGTGCTCTCAAAGGCAGGGGGAAGAGGAGCAGTGTGTTGGGACATGGGGGACACCTCAGGAGTCAGTGGACACACACGGCTCTAATCCTCTGCAGCTGGTCACAGGGACACTGACCGAGGGCATGTAAGAGAGATTTAACGCCGCGGCCCGTTTCATTCACATGAAGGGATGAACACTGACGCTATTCATGAGAAAGACATTCTGCTGGGGGGGTGGGGGGGGGACACAATATGATGACCACCCTGTGGTGTGACAGGGGGACGCTCAATGAAGGAGTCTGTTAATTAGAGAGAAACACGGCGAGCAATAGTATCAAAGACCGCTGGGCACACAGTTCAGACAGGCGCGTAACAAAGGCCGTTTAATGCAGCCAAAATAAGTTCTTGATCCTTCTCTGTGACATCTGAAATACAGCATGAAGGGGATTTTACACCGCGATGGTCAATATCATTAGCGGCCACAAAGAGATCAGCACTAACAACATGACATCACAACCATTTACCGTGTGAGTTGAGGTGAAGTTTTGCCATCACACAGTTAATCACCTCTGATGGAAGTAAGTTCTATTTACAACTATGGGAACTGGGGAGTAAAAATGTATAATATATATATAAAAAAAAAAAAAATGAAATGATTTGTTTTCAATGTATAAATATTAATACTAGGACTCAACCAACATTGGTTTTCCAAGGCCAATAACAACACAAATTATGAGTGGTTCATTAAAGCAATAGATATTTGAAACCTGGTATTAGTGAAAAAATACCAATAAATTAAAAAAAATGAAATACATCCATGTTCAAATTCTGCTTTCACATGAAAAAAGTGCTTGAAAAATCAGTTTCTAACTTAATTCCTGAATGTCAACATTGTGCATCCATGAGACTTAAAACGTGACGAGGGCCAACTCACTTTGCTCCGTTCTTGGTGTCAAAGGAATGTAGATCCAGAACTTCAGACAGATCAACCCTGTGAAGGAAGAGGACCTCGGATTATTTTGTTTTGTTTTCTCCACTTTAATTTGAAATCCAAGCAGGCACAGCGTTTATTCCAGCGTTTGCTGCAAACGGGCTAAAAATAACATTCAGATTATCCGGCTGAGGAGAGCTGGGCAAAAAAAGATGTGGGAATGTTTTTCCGATTAACCCCTCGCTGCACGCCGTCTTTCATGTGCTCACCCCGCTCTGAACCCTGCCGGGGGAGCAGAGCCGATGTGAAACACACCACGACCTCTCAGACTCGCTGTGCGTCTGTGTGTGTGAGCCAGATGCCACCTGGGTCCAACAACACCGACACAAACCAGTCCGTACTAACAGACGCACACACGCATGTAAAGCTGACACATGTGCAACCATGTTGGCTCAGTGACCTGGGGTCAGAGAGCAAAGACTTGTGGGAAACTGGACACCATTTGAAGGTTTGGTGTTTACTCAGGGTGTGCCAGTTTGTGTATTTATGCTCTCACAAGCAATGTCACGCCTGAACCGTTTCAACTTTGATATGAAGATCTGAGGACATACGAGGCACGCGCACGCGCACACGCATGCACACACACACACACACACACAAACTTACCTCGATCTCTGGCTCTCTAGAATCTTGACAATACCATTTATTGATCTGATGAAAAAAGGTCAAATGTTACTTTTGTAAAAATGTACAAAACATATGCAATACAAAACTTGATGAGAAATAAATAGTAACACACAGAGGGAGTCATCTCCATCAAGGCCCCACAGTCTCTTTTAAGTCAATCAAGCTGCATCAAACTCTACACAGTCATAGATATGACTCCCTGTTATGTGACTCATTGGTTTCCATCATAATCTCAACGTCATGTCTGTAGTCATTCTAAAATCGAATTCCATCTCCTTGATTAAATTCACGTAAAATGGGAATTCAGGGCCCACCCTTCCAGCAGGTTTCAAGAAAATCAATTGAATAGTTTCTCCATAATCCTGATAAGTATCAGAGTGATGGAAAGTATGACGTGTAAGGGCAGATAATATAGCAGTATGATTGATCAAATCTTGACCTGACAGAGTCTCTGACTTGGTTCAGTTCCTCTTCATTCACCAGGTCTGTCTTGTTGATGATGGTCAGGTCAGCCAGAGCAATTTGTCTGCGGAGAAGTTAAACACAATATATTGTGTTGCTTAGAAAGTGAACTCACTCAAAACTGTGTGCAGAGAATATGTTACAGCAGGGGAACAGCCCCTATAAATGCTACAATCAATACGTCACTGCCTTGTCACACTGTTTGTTCAGCGTGTGTGTGTGTGTGTGTGTGTGTGTGTGTGTGTTTGTGGGTGGCAGTGGGCATGGCATGCCGAACTCAAATGGGAGCTAAGCGCTGTTTAGTTTGGAGGTGAAAACACAAACAGAGACAAAGAATGCAAAGGGTCACGCAGCACAACCTTTCTTCAACAGAGTATTTGTTCAACGTCAACACCAACAACAACACACAGCTGCTGGAGGAGACAAACACAGGGACGTCCAGGGAGACGGGCAGATGGGAAACCAGGGTTAGAGAACACGGAGGTCTCCCGCTCAGACTTGGTGGAATATTTTGTTGCATGCATATGCTCACTTAGTGGCTAAACAGTAATGAATGACGTTAAAATTCATGATGAAATTGCACACACAAAAATGATGAAATACGTAAACATACCTGACTGCTTCGTTTATGAGTCCATCTGCTTTGTCCTCTCTCAGTTGCTGAGGAAACAAGAGATGAGATGCATAACTTACACATATAGTCGCACTATGAAAGTGGAAAATTGCTCATGCTTATTTATTTGAGCTATAACTTTGAAAGCAATTATCAGTAAATATGAGCAACAGAAAATATGACACAAATAGAATAAGAGGAGACGACTGTGTGCCATATTTGTGAATTGACATACTTTCCGGGCACCTGGAACCTCAGGGGATCACTTTTCATTTTGTGTTGGTGCCCTGTGTCCTGACACTGTGTGTGTGTGTGTGTGTGTGTGGTGGGGATGTGGGGGGGGGGGGGGGGGGGGGGGGGGGGGTGTCAGCAATTTCCCAAACAGTTTAATATCTGGTAACAGAGTGAAAGGAGATGTGTTAATCTGGATCCTGACCCCTGAGCCTCAAACTGACACGAACCTGTCACCGCCCCGGAATCACCACGGCTTCCCCTCTGACGGAGGGGCTGACAAGAGATAGTAATAAATAAGAAATAGAAGATGGACATATTTCCTCCTTTCATTCTGTGACCTCTGCACAGAGAGACAGAGGCCCTCTCAGGATGTATGGGTGGGGAAGACTCTGGTCAGTCAGATGGATGGATACTTCATGGGACGGATGAGGGGGGAGGAGGACGAGTGGATGTGACAGTCCCATTACAAAGTTCACATCTCCGATATCAATTACTCCTTCACTATCGGTTTCCCTCCTTCCGCCTGTCATCGCCCCCTGCATCTCGTCTGTCTCCCCACATGGACGACGCATCAGCGCCGAGGCCATGAGATGTGTCACCTCACTGCGTGTGTGACACCTTCAAATTAGAGCCCATTATCTGGGTGTCACTTACCCTGTTCTTTTCACATGGCACAGGGGAGGGCAGGCTGCGAGTGTGAGAGTGTGAGTGAGTGTGTGTGTGTGTGTGTGTGTGTGTGTGTGTGTGTGTGTGTGTGTGTGTGTGTGTGTGTGTGTGTGTGTGTGTGTGTGTGTGTGTGTGTGTTACACATGACTTATTTTTGCGATCTTTAAAAAAAAATAGTGAAATTCAACATAATTGGCTGAATTATTTGTTTCCCTTATATTTGAAATGATCAATCATAAAGGTTATGGTTAAACAGTATTTCTAAAACAATCTAATTTCTTTGTCATTTGATCTTGTTTACATCATCTTAGGAATACAGCATACAGTTGCATTCTTATTGGACGACAGGAAAAATGTCGGAAAACCCAAGCACAGCCATGTTCCAATGGCCGTGATGCTGTGGGGTATTCAGTCGCAACATGCACCGTCACCACTAGATGTTACTAAATCCTACACACTGTACTTTATCAGTCCCCAGCTGTTTGTTAGGTCCAAGCGACGGTCCAAAACCCGGTTTTGTTCAGTGAAAAAACGGAGACAGGGAAACGTATCAAACTGTTGATAAACAGGACCAGTGAAGCTCCACCTCCTACATACCTGCAGTCCATACTTGGCGTCGATGACAGTGACGATGCCTGTGATGAAAGACACGTGGATGTGATCAGAACCAGAGAACAACAACGTGTGCGAAGTCTGCTGTGAAAAGCCTTTTGGTGTTTAGTTTTGTCTGGTGGTCTCTGCCATTTTCTACACCTCTGGTCCTGCAGCCTGTCACAACAGTGAGCAGCTGAGCATATGGTGCGAGGAGGACAACACAGAGCAGATATATCGCGTTTGACCTGCTCACGCACAGGTCGCACACCATTTGGAAAAGGTCCTGTGCAAACTAGGGTTAGCAGGTTGAGTTAAAGGTACAGTAAGTGGGATTGGTTGGTGTTTGTAAACACACCAGTCCATGTTTACCCCTCTACCTCTGCCCAGCAACACCAATGGGGCTTGCTGTGTACACAACTTAGTTTGGAAGCTACACATTTGAATAGGAGCATTTTATTCGTG